>JAHUYU010002210.1:0-18067 GCA_030439765.1 Tripidium arundinaceum | reverse complement strand
CCCTGTGCCTTTGCTATTTTTATCATTTTATGCAGGGTGATGTATGAATAGAGTTGATCTTCCAGATAATTTTGTTGACAATCCCGAAGCAATAATCAGAAGGACAAGAGCCAAGCTCAAGAAAGTTACAACATCATCATCAACAACATCTCAGCTTGAAGCTTCATCAAATCAAGAAGATCATCAAAGTCTTATTCGGAACTTGACACCAGAGTTCGAAGCCATGGCGAACAGGTCAATCCGTGAGTTCTCAGCTCCCACCACGGACAACATCCGCACTGGACCTGCTGCGGACATTGATCGGACATTCGAGCTCAAGCCTGGGCTTATCAACATGGTGCAAGCAAGACAGTTCTGTGGGAAGGCGCATGAAGACGCTAGTGCTCATCTCCAACACTTTCTGGAGATTTGCAGCACTTTCACTATCAAGGACATCCCCAGAGACGCAATACTACTTCGCCTTTTCCCGTTCTCACTGTTGGGAAGAGCGAAGCAGTGGTTCTATGCAACTAAGGAGAAGAATACTACGTGGGCACTCTGCTCCACTAATTTTCTGGCTAAGTTCTTTCCCATGGGCAAGACCAATGCTCTCCGTGGGAAGATTACAAGTTTTCAGCAACAACACGATGAATCCGTTCCAGAAGCATGGGAGCGCTTCCAAGACTACATCCTAGAATGTCCCCATCATGGAATGGAGAGTTGGCTACTTATGCAAACTTTTTACCATGGGCTCAGCAACAGCACTCATGAGACGATGGATGCTGCAGCTGGAGGAGCATTCCTATCACTGACTATACCACAAGCCACAGCTCTTGTTGAGAAGATGGCATCCAACCAAGGTTGGAATGAAGAAAGAACTCAAACACGCAAGAAGGGTGGAGGTATGCACCAGCTCAAGGAGGTAGACATGCTGTCTGTGAAGCTAGACCTGCTCATGAAGAGGCTCGATGAAAAAGCTGAAGACAAGAAAGAAGTTATGCACATCTATGACTCTCACATGACTTGTGAGGAGTGTGGAGACACTGGACACTCAGGCAACCGCTGTCTTGAGGTGCATGAGGACGTGAACTACATCAACAACAACAACTACTACTACTACCGTCCTCAACAAAATCAAGGTTGGAATCAACAGAGGCCTAACTACTTAGGTAACTACTTAGGTAATTATCAAGGTAATAATTCTTACAATAATTCTTATAATAATAATTTACCACCTTTGAGAGAGTTACTGTCTAATCAAGGTAAGCTAATGGATAACTTGTCTAAGAAATTAGCATCCAATGATAAAATGCTAGAGAATATAAATAATAGGATGGATAATTTTTCTACTGCCATCAAGAATCAAATTAGCTTTAATAAAATGATTGAATCTCAGTTGAATCAAATAGCTGCTGCTGTTCCTGCCACTAACCCCGGTATTCCATCACAACCGGAAGGATTAGAATCTGCAAATCTTGTAGACATATTTGATGCAGGTAACTACTGGAGTAACCCCAAAGGAGGATGGCACCAAAGGAGGATGGCATAATGACTCTTTGCCAGTCAAGAGAGGTGATCCAGGACACCCCGTCATCCCGATCTCCATCGGCGCAATGGACTTCCCAGAGGCACTCTGCGACTTTGGCTCAAGCGTCAACATAATGCCCAGAGTAATCTACGATCAATTCTATAATTATCCTTTATCAGATACAACCATGTGTTTGCAGCTTGCAGATCGGACACTATGCTTCCCGAAAGGAATATTAAAAGATATTCGTGTCCAAATTGGTACCTCATATGTTCCAGCAGACTTCGTGGTGATAGAGACCGGCGTTGATGAGAGGTCACCCATCATCCTGGGGAGGCCATTCCTCAACACTGCTGGAGCTGTCATCTTCGCTAGTGCTGCCAAGATCAACTTCGTCATCAAGGGAAAGAAGGAGACATTTTCCTTCAGGAACAAAACTGCACAAATCCAAGAACAACCCCAATATGAGCCAAGGAAGAGGACCAACAGAAGGAACAAGCAGAACAAGAACAAGCAGCAAGTATGGACAGAATCAGCCAAGATGGTCACTGCAATTCACAATGATCAAGATCACAAACTCAAGTCCCCTTACCTGATCAAGAAAGACGACCCTGGTGTCCCGAGCATTGAATGCACAATCAATGGATACTCCTTTCAGAGAGCAATCTGTGACACCGGATCGGGCGTCAACATTATGGCTGAAGTCACCTACCAGTTACTGTATGGCACAATGCCCCTAGAACCAACATACACCGAACTCCAGATGGCAGATCAGATACACCGCATGGTTGAAGGTATAGTAAAAGATGTCCCTGTCCAAGTTGACAACCACTTCATCCCTACCGACTTCGTAGTCATTGACATGGGAATAGAAGATTATGATCCACCTATCATCCTTGGAAGACCGTTCCTAAGCACCACCAAAGCCATCATCTACATCGGGATAGGAGAAGTCCACTTACACTTCCTCTCTGAGAAGGTACGTCGTTACTTTAGTGATCCTAACTGTATATTTGGGGTTGTTCTTGGATTTGTGCAGTTTTGTTCCTGAAGGAAAATGTCTCCTTCTTTCCCTTGATGACGAAGTTGATCTTGGCAGCACTAGCGAAGATGACAGCTCCAGCAGTGTTGAGGAATGGCCTCCCCAGGATGATGGGTGACCTCTCATCAACGCCGGTCTCTATCACCACGAAGTCTGCTGGAACATATGAGGTACCAATTTGGACACGAATATCTTTTAATATTCCTTTCGGGAAGCATAGTGTCCGATCTGCAAGCTGCAAACACATGGTTGTATCTGATAAAGGATAATTATAGAATTGATCGTAGATTACTCTGGGCATTATGTTGACGCTTGAGCCAAAGTCGCAGAGTGCCTCTGGGAAGTCCATTGCGCCGATGGAGATCGGGATGACGGGGTGTCCTGGATCACCTCTCTTGACTGGCAAAGAGTCATTATGCCATCCTCCTTTGGTGCCATCCTCCTTTGGGGTTACTCCAGTAGTTACCTGCATCAAATATGTCTACAAGATTTGCAGATTCTAATCCTTCCGGTTGTGATGGAATACCGGGGTTAGTGGCAGGAACAGCAGCAGCTATTTGATTCAACTGAGATTCAATCATTTTATTAAAGCTAATTTGATTCTTGATGGCAGTAGAAAAATTATCCATCCTATTATTTATATTCTCTAGCATTTTATCATTGGATGCTAATTTCTTAGACAAGTTATCCATTAGCTTACCTTGATTAGACAGTAACTCTCTCAAAGGTGGTAAATTATTATTATAAGAATTATTGTAAGAATTATTACCTTGATAATTACCTAAGTAGTTACCTAAGTAGTTAGGCCTCTGTTGATTCCAACCTTGATTTTGTTGAGGACGGTAGTAGTAGTAGTTGTTGTTGTTGATGTAGTTCACGTCCTCATGCACCTCAAGACAGCGGTTGCCTGAGTGTCCAGTGTCTCCACACTCCTCACAAGTCATGTGAGAGTCATAGATGTGCATAACTTCTTTCTTGTCTTCAGCTTTTTCATCGAGCCTCTTCATGAGCAGGTCTAGCTTCACAGACAGCATGTCTACCTCCTTGAGCTGGTGCATACCTCCACCCTTCTTGCGTGTTTGAGTTCTTTCTTCATTCCAACCTTGGTTGGATGCCATCTTCTCAACAAGAGCTGTGGCTTGTGGTATAGTCAGTGATAGGAATGCTCCTCCAGCTGCAGCATCCATCGTCTCATGAGTGCTGTTGCTGAGCCCATGGTAAAAAGTTTGCATAAGTAGCCAACTCTCCATTCCATGATGGGGACATTCTAGGATGTAGTCTTGGAAGCGCTCCCATGCTTCTGGAACGGATTCATCGTGTTGTTGCTGAAAACTTGTAATCTTCCCACGGAGAGCATTGGTCTTGCCCATGGGAAAGAACTTAGCCAGAAAATTAGTGGAGCAGAGTGCCCACGTAGTATTCTTCTCCTTAGTTGCATAGAACCACTGCTTCGCTCTTCCCAACAGTGAGAACGGGAAAAGGCGAAGTAGTATTGCGTCTCTGGGGATGTCCTTGATAGTGAAAGTGCTGCAAATCTCCAGAAAGTGTTGGAGATGAGCACTAGCGTCTTCATGCGCCTTCCCACAGAACTGTCTTGCTTGCACCATGTTGATAAGCCCAGGCTTGAGCTCGAATGTCCGATCAATGTCCGCAGCAGGTCCAGTGCGGATGTTGTCCGTGGTGGGAGCTGAGAACTCACGGATTGACCTGTTCGCCATGGCTTCGAACTCTGGTGTCAAGTTCCGAATAAGACTTTGATGATCTTCTTGATTTGATGAAGCTTCAAGCTGAGATGTTGTTGATGATGATGTTGTAACTTTCTTGAGCTTGGCTCTTGTCCTTCTGATTATTGCTTCGGGATTGTCAACAAAATTATCTGGAAGATCAACTCTATTCATACATCACCCTGCATAAAATGATAAAAATAGCAAAGGCACAGGGGTAAATCTGCATGAGAGAATTGATGATTTCCTCAATCTTATTAGTGATGCGAATGATAGCTAATCCTTCCTCATTTATTCCACTATAGTTAATCAACCTTCCCCGGCAACGGCGCCAAAAATGCTTGTTGGGTATTCTTAACGTCATTACCAATAATTCTGCTCTGCTTGTCCTATACATGGGAGGAGGACTATATAAGACTCAACGGCGATGTCATTCCCGCGAACTACCTCACGATCCGGCATATAGGGTACAATCACAGATAAATACGGTATAGGCACCATGCCTACACAATATCTATCATTTACCCATTGATCTGATGGATAAACGCTATACGATCCTAAACATGTATATAATTCCAATCTAACTAAGCCAAGCATATAATCATGATAAACTAAGAACGATATAATTGAGAACATAATCAAATAGAGCAAAGTCATAATCAATATAATGAAATAGAGCAAAGTCATATTCATATAATGAAGAACAAAGATGAACAATGAAGAACAAATAGAGAAATTACCAAGAATCCTCTTGACAGATCCGGAAACCAATCGAAGATTGACTCCTTCTAGTTTCTAATCCTATGTAGCTAATTCTAAACTAGAGATCTAGTTGATGTGGTGGCTCTAGAGCTTGATCAGGGGCTTCTCCTCTTGAGATGAATGAATAATAATGAGAGAGGGCTCCTCCTCCAGGGGTCAGGGGCTTGCTTATATAGGCCTTCCAAATGAACGTCAGCCGTCGGATCAAACCGACCTTGATCGCACGGTTTTCCTTAATCCTTGAGGTCGGTGGAGCATAATCCGCGAGACTTGCTGTGATTGGCCGCCAGGGCAGGGCGGGCGCCCTAGGGCCTAGGGCGGGCGCCCTGGGCTGGGCCCCGTCTCGCCTCCCGTTCGGCCCAATTGCTTCTTAGGTCCATCTCATTACGGAAAATTACCGCAGACTTTAATATCTCTATGTAATCACGACATGTGGGCCATTCCTCCGTATTCTCTGATAACCCCCTGCAGAAATAGACAAACACCAAAACTCGTGGAATTCTGTAAAATAAAACCCTAAGTCTAGATGTTGGTTGCATATAGGTCCTTTTCCATGTCTAGTTGACGGTTAATTTTGATACTTAAGGACCGTCAACAGACACCAAAGGTGGCACACAGATAAAACCACAAGCACATGGCTGCCAATGTAGCTTTCACTCGGGAATATTCTAGGGTATCGATTTTCACGGGGAACGTGAACTGGACTTAACAAAGAACTAAGTTCATCCTATGACGACACAAGGGTATATGATAGATTGGGTAGAGAGGATTTTCTATGGTTATGAAACTAGATAGGTAAGGTAGATACAAAGGTTGTTCACTTCGGGTCACTAAACCGGTTAGCAATAGAAAGGGATGAGAAGGGTTCTAAACTGCCTAGCACAAGAATACCTATGTTTTAAGAACTTGCCTAAATGTGGTGGAATCAAAGGCTAAATAGGGTTGTCACCACCTACTAGCTACAACAAACAAACCGTAGAGCAAGCCGCAGACATAGGTAAGCGTATAATCTAGACACCACGTCTACATTATATCTTACTACTATAATCCGAATTCCGATGAGCTTGATTAGAGTTCCGGGTCAAGGGCGGTGAACCAATGAACAACAGAAGTAAATACTTTACTAGAACTAAGGATCAAATACCATAAAAGAATCTCAGATGCTTACTTACAAAGAAGGTCGCATCCGTCATGGCACAGCTTGGAGGAGATTCCCGACAGGCCCAGGACTTCCTCCACACTCTCCTCACTCTCGCCCTAATTTCTAAGCCACAGTAGAGTAGGGCTTCGCCTAAGTGTAGAATGAGTCGCTCCTCCTTGGTTCCACTTTCTCCTGTATTTCTCCTGCAAGCTTCAAAAGTCCATATACATGTGGAACCAAATTATTTGTATAAAATATAATCATGTTATGCTCAATTCCTTCCGAGGGTAACAATTTGTTGATGGTTTTGACCATGCAAAACTATGACAAAATTACCATCAACACCTTTTTATAAACTTTAAAAGATATAATTTATTTTATGATGACCACATGGTGTGCGTCATGCGCCTCGCCAGTGCCGAATGGCATATGTCGTTGGTGTAGATGCGAAGCCGTCCTCGATGACGTCCGGACTCATATTCTTGGTGTGACGGTTTTGTCGATGTAGATGTGGAGCCGTTATCGATAGCGTCCGGGCTCGCCTCCTCGATGGGGCGGCATTGTTGGTGTAGGAGCCATTGCTGATGGCGTCCATGGTTGTCCCAACGTTGCCCGATGCAATGATGTTGTTGGTGTAGGCATGGAGCCATTGTCGATGGTGTCGGGGCTCGCCTTCTTAGTGGGGTGACATCTTTGTTGTAGGTTGCTGATGGCATCCGTAGTCGTCTCGACGTCACTAGGTCCAACGTCACGTAGTCTTGTCATCTCGTGCCAATAAGGGTGGCCGGCTCTAGACAATGCAGCGAACGCCGCTGCCGATGAGCGTGGCCGGCCAGAGTCCACGACACATGTCGTCCACCTTGCTTCTCGGTTCTTGTCCAAATGAGCATGGTCCCTTAGCACAACAACAGGATCTCGTCGTGCGTAGACCAGAGACGAACGTCCGTGGCAGCATCCGTGCTAAAGGTCGGCGGAGCCCACGGGCGCATGTTTCCTCCCGTCCTGACATCTCCACGCGCTTGTTAGTTGTCAGCGCGGCCGTGTCGAGGATGTAGATGACTAGGATGCAGGCATCACGGCGAGGGAGTGCTGGCAAAGCCCAGCCATGATGCATTCGTCAACGCAGCCACCGTGTCATGGATGCAGACCACGGTGAGCATGAGGGTGCCGGCGTACATGCATGCAGCGCGGCAACCATATGTTTCTACCTCAGGATGGCGTGCCTTCTACGACTACCTATGGATGACGTTCTGTCCTCCGTTTCATTGCATCGTGATGCTGAGGGGCTGTATATATAATATGTATGCAGTTTGATCTGTGTCCATGATTATTAGAAAAGAAATAGGTGTCCTATTTGGACTCGTTTCCTAGTATCATCTATTATATTATTAAAATAGGCTTTGATTAATAGAACTCGTATCCTAGTTGTATTCATGCTGGTGGTCACTGGACGTGCGCGCCGTGACGTCGTGCTCGATGTGGCAGCCGAACCTAGCGCGGTACGTTTGTCACATGATCTGCAGCTGCGACGGCGTCCGGAAGCAGATGATCTCCGTGGGTGCCCGCAGGGGTGCTTCAGGGCTAGTAGCAGCGTCGTCTGGTCAGAAGATGATGGGACAAGCAGGAGCGTCATCCTGGATGGGCTCACGACGCTGGAGACGCCCTTGAGAATGTGGAGCATCCTCCTCTTGCCAAGTTTGACCCTAACACATCCCAGCAGCTAGTCGGCCACGTCCAGCGAGACGTTCATCAGCGTGGGCAGCGCGCGGGTGCCGACGTGGCACTCCGCCTCCACATTGAGGTCCCGGAACCTCATCTCCACCGTGGAAATCTGGATGTCGTCGGCGCGGTCGATGAGGCGCACGGAGCTTCTTTAGGAAGCACTCGTTGTCCTCCTCGGCGCCCCGGAACACGTGGTCCACGTAGGCCTGGCGCTGCGCCAGCCCCAGCGCGCGCACGTCCTCCTCCTCGTGCGCGAACTGCACCTCCGGCCGCGGCCACTGCCGCTGCCGCCGTTGACAGCGTCCGCCGCCCGCACGAGGCCTGTGTGTAGGTGCTCGAGGCTCGCCATGCTCATTTGGACAAGAACCGAGAAGCAAGGTGGACGACATGTGTCGTGGACTCTGGCCGGCCACGCTCATCGGCAGCGGCGTTCGCTGCATTGTCTAGAGCCGGCCACCCTTATTGGCACGAGATGACAAGACTACGTGACGTTGGACCTAGTGACGTCGAGACGACTACGGATGCCATCAGCAACCTACAACAAAGATGTCACCCCACTAAGAAGGCGAGCCCCGACACCATCGACAATGGCTCCATGCCTACACCAACAACATCATTGCATCGGGCAACGTTGGGACAACCATGGACGCCATCAGCAATGGCTCCTACACCAACAATGCCGCCCCATCGAGGAGGCGAGCCCGGACGCTATCGATAACGGCTCCACATCTACATCGACAAAACCGTCACACCAAGAATATGAGTCCGGACGTCATCGAGGACGGCTTCGCATCTACACCAACGACATACGCCATTCGGCACTGGCGAGGCGCATGACGCACACCATGTGGTCATCATAAAATAAATTATATCTTTTAAAGTTTATAAAAAGGTGTTGATGGTAATTTTGTCATAGTTTTGCATGGTCAAAACCATCACACAAAATTGTTACCCTCGGAAGGAATTGAGCATAACATGATTATATTTTATACAAATAATTTGGTTCCACATGTATATGGACTTTTGAAGCTTGCAGGAGAAATACAGGAGAAAGTGGAACCAAGGAGGAGCGACTCATTCTACACTTAGGCGAAGCCCTACTCTACTGTGGCTTAGAAATTAGGGCGAGAGTGAGGAGAGTGTGGAGGAAGTCCTGGGCCTGTCGGGAATCTCCTCCAAGCTGTGCCATGACGGATGCGACCTTCTTTGTAAGTAAGCATCTGAGATTCTTTTATGGTATTTGATCCTTAGTTCTAGTAAAGTATTTACTTCTGTTGTTCATTGGTTCACCGCCCTTGACCCGGAACTCTAATCAAGCTCATCGGAATTCGGATTATAGTAGTAAGATATAATGTAGACGTGGTGTCTAGATTATACGCTTACCTATGTCTGCGGCTTGCTCTACGGTTTGTTTGTTGTAGCTAGTAGGTGGTGACAACCCTATTTAGCCTTTGATTCCACCACATTTAGGCAAGTTCTTAAAACATAGGTATTCTTGTGCTAGGCAGTTTAGAACCCTTCTCATCCCTTTCTATTGCTAACCGGTTTAGTGACCCGAAGTGAACAACCTTTGTATCTACCTTACCTATCTAGTTTCATAACCATAGAAAATCCTCTCTACCCAATCTATCATATACCCTTGTGTCGTCATAGGATGAACTTAGTTCTTTGTTAAGTCCAGTTCACGTTCCCCGTGAAAATCGATACCCTAGAATATTCCCGAGTGAAAGCTACATTGGCAGCCATGTGCTTGTGGTTTTATCTGTGTGCCACCTTTGGTGTCTGTTGACGGTCCTTAAGTATCAAAATTAACCGTCAACTAGACATGGAAAAGGACCTATATGCAACCAACATCTAGACTTAGGGTTTTATTTTACAGAATTCCACGAGTTTTGGTGTTTGTCTATTTCTGCAGGGGGTTATCAGAGAATACGGAGGAATGGCCCACATGTCGTGATTACATAGAGATATTAAAGTCTGCGGTAATTTTCCGTAATGAGATGGACCTAAGAAGCAATTGGGCCGAACGGGAGGCGAGACGGGGCCCAGCCCAGGGCGCCCGCCCTAGGCCCTAGGGCGCCCGCCCTGCCCTGGCGGCCAATCACAGCAAGTCTCGCGGATTATGCTCCACCGACCTCAAGGATTAAGGAAAACCGTGCGATCAAGGTCGGTTTGATCCGACGGCTGACGTTCATTTGGAAGGCCTATATAAGCAAGCCCCTGACCCCTGGAGGAGGAGCCCTCTCTCATTATTATTCATTCATCTCAAGAGGAGAAGCCCCTGATCAAGCTCTAGAGCCACCACATCAACTAGATCTCTAGTTTAGAATTAGCTACATAGGATTAGAAACTAGAAGGAGTCAATCTTCGATTGGTTTCCGGATCTGTCAAGAGGATTCTTGGTAATTTCTCTATTTGTTCTTCATTGTTCATCTTTTACTATACCTTCAACCATGCGGTGTATCTGATCTGCCATCTGGAGTTCGGTGTATGTTGGTTCTAGGGGCATTGTGCCATACAGTAACTGGTAGGTGACTTCAGCCATAATGTTGACGCCCGATCCGGTGTCACAGATTGCTCTCTGAAAGGAGTATCCATTGATTGTGCATTCAATGCTCGGGACACCAGGGTCGTCTTTCTTGATCAGGTAAGGGGACTTGAGTTTGTGATCTTGATCATTGTGAATTGCAGTGACCATCTTGGCTGATTCTGTCCATACTTGCTGCTTGTTCTTGTTCTGCTTGTTCCTTCTGTTGGTCCTCTTCCTTGGCTCATATTGGGGTTGTTCTTGGATTTGTGCAGTTTTGTTCCTGAAGGAAAATGTCTCCTTCTTTCCCTTGATGACGAAGTTGATCTTGGCAGCACTAGCGAAGATGACAGCTCCAGCAGTGTTGAGGAATGGCCTCCCCAGGATGATGGGTGACCTCTCATCAACGCCGGTCTCTATCACCACGAAGTCTGCTGGAACATATGAGGTACCAATTTGGACACGAATATCTTTTAATATTCCTTTCGGGAAGCATAGTGTCCGATCTGCAAGCTGCAAACACATGGTTGTATCTGATAAAGGATAATTATAGAATTGATCGTAGATTACTCTGGGCATTATGTTGACGCTTGAGCCAAAGTCGCAGAGTGCCTCTGGGAAGTCCATTGCGCCGATGGAGATCGGGATGACGGGGTGTCCTGGATCACCTCTCTTGACTGGCAAAGAGTCATTATGCCATCCTCCTTTGGTGCCATCCTCCTTTGGGGTTACTCCAGTAGTTACCTGCATCAAATATGTCTACAAGATTTGCAGATTCTAATCCTTCCGGTTGTGATGGAATACCGGGGTTAGTGGCAGGAACAGCAGCAGCTATTTGATTCAACTGAGATTCAATCATTTTATTAAAGCTAATTTGATTCTTGATGGCAGTAGAAAAATTATCCATCCTATTATTTATATTCTCTAGCATTTTATCATTGGATGCTAATTTCTTAGACAAGTTATCCATTAGCTTACCTTGATTAGACAGTAACTCTCTCAAAGGTGGTAAATTATTATTATAAGAATTATTGTAAGAATTATTACCTTGATAATTACCTAAGTAGTTACCTAAGTAGTTAGGCCTCTGTTGATTCCAACCTTGATTTTGTTGAGGACGGTAGTAGTAGTAGTTGTTGTTGTTGATGTAGTTCACGTCCTCATGCACCTCAAGACAGCGGTTGCCTGAGTGTCCAGTGTCTCCACACTCCTCACAAGTCATGTGAGAGTCATAGATGTGCATAACTTCTTTCTTGTCTTCAGCTTTTTCATCGAGCCTCTTCATGAGCAGGTCTAGCTTCACAGACAGCATGTCTACCTCCTTGAGCTGGTGCATACCTCCACCCTTCTTGCGTGTTTGAGTTCTTTCTTCATTCCAACCTTGGTTGGATGCCATCTTCTCAACAAGAGCTGTGGCTTGTGGTATAGTCAGTGATAGGAATGCTCCTCCAGCTGCAGCATCCATCGTCTCATGAGTGCTGTTGCTGAGCCCATGGTAAAAAGTTTGCATAAGTAGCCAACTCTCCATTCCATGATGGGGACATTCTAGGATGTAGTCTTGGAAGCGCTCCCATGCTTCTGGAACGGATTCATCGTGTTGTTGCTGAAAACTTGTAATCTTCCCACGGAGAGCATTGGTCTTGCCCATGGGAAAGAACTTAGCCAGAAAATTAGTGGAGCAGAGTGCCCACGTAGTATTCTTCTCCTTAGTTGCATAGAACCACTGCTTCGCTCTTCCCAACAGTGAGAACGGGAAAAGGCGAAGTAGTATTGCGTCTCTGGGGATGTCCTTGATAGTGAAAGTGCTGCAAATCTCCAGAAAGTGTTGGAGATGAGCACTAGCGTCTTCATGCGCCTTCCCACAGAACTGTCTTGCTTGCACCATGTTGATAAGCCCAGGCTTGAGCTCGAATGTCCGATCAATGTCCGCAGCAGGTCCAGTGCGGATGTTGTCCGTGGTGGGAGCTGAGAACTCACGGATTGACCTGTTCGCCATGGCTTCGAACTCTGGTGTCAAGTTCCGAATGAACGTCAGCCGTCGGATCAAACCGACCTTGATCGCACGGTTTTCCTTAATCCTTGAGGTCGGTGGAGCATAATCCGCGAGACTTGCTGTGATTGGCCGCCAGGGCAGGGCGGGCGCCCTAGGGCCTAGGGCGGGCGCCCTGGGCTGGGCCCCGTCTCGCCTCCCGTTCGGCCCAATTGCTTCTTAGGTCCATCTCATTACGGAAAATTACCGCAGACTTTAATATCTCTATGTAATCACGACATGTGGGCCATTCCTCCGTATTCTCTGATAACCCCCTGCAGAAATAGACAAACACCAAAACTCGTGGAATTCTGTAAAATAAAACCCTAAGTCTAGATGTTGGTTGCATATAGGTCCTTTTCCATGTCTAGTTGACGGTTAATTTTGATACTTAAGGACCGTCAACAGACACCAAAGGTGGCACACAGATAAAACCACAAGCACATGGCTGCCAATGTAGCTTTCACTCGGGAATATTCTAGGGTATCGATTTTCACGGGGAACGTGAACTGGACTTAACAAAGAACTAAGTTCATCCTATGACGACACAAGGGTATATGATAGATTGGGTAGAGAGGATTTTCTATGGTTATGAAACTAGATAGGTAAGGTAGATACAAAGGTTGTTCACTTCGGGTCACTAAACCGGTTAGCAATAGAAAGGGATGAGAAGGGTTCTAAACTGCCTAGCACAAGAATACCTATGTTTTAAGAACTTGCCTAAATGTGGTGGAATCAAAGGCTAAATAGGGTTGTCACCACCTACTAGCTACAACAAACAAACCGTAGAGCAAGCCGCAGACATAGGTATTCTTGTGCTAGGCAGTTTAGAACCCTTCTCATCCCTTTCTATTGCTAACCGGTTTAGTGACCCGAAGTGAACAACCTTTGTATCTACCTTACCTATCTAGTTTCATAACCATAGAAAATCCTCTCTACCCAATCTATCATATACCCTTGTGTCGTCATAGGATGAACTTAGTTCTTTGTTAAGTCCAGTTCACGTTCCCCGTGAAAATCGATACCCTAGAATATTCCCGAGTGAAAGCTACATTGGCAGCCATGTGCTTGTGGTTTTATCTGTGTGCCACCTTTGGTGTCTGTTGACGGTCCTTAAGTATCAAAATTAACCGTCAACTAGACATGGAAAAGGACCTATATGCAACCAACATCTAGACTTAGGGTTTTATTTTACAGAATTCCACGAGTTTTGGTGTTTGTCTATTTCTGCAGGGGGTTATCAGAGAATACGGAGGAATGGCCCACATGTCGTGATTACATAGAGATATTAAAGTCTGCGGTAATTTTCCGTAATGAGATGGACCTAAGAAGCAATTGGGCCGAACGGGAGGCGAGACGGGGCCCAGCCCAGGGCGCCCGCCCTAGGCCCTAGGGCGCCCGCCCTGCCCTGGCGGCCAATCACAGCAAGTCTCGCGGATTATGCTCCACCGACCTCAAGGATTAAGGAAAACCGTGCGATCAAGGTCGGTTTGATCCGACGGCTGACGTTCATTCGGAACTTGACACCAGAGTTCGAAGCCATGGCGAACAGGTCAATCCGTGAGTTCTCAGCTCCCACCACGGACAACATCCGCACTGGACCTGCTGCGGACATTGATCGGACATTCGAGCTCAAGCCTGGGCTTATCAACATGGTGCAAGCAAGACAGTTCTGTGGGAAGGCGCATGAAGACGCTAGTGCTCATCTCCAACACTTTCTGGAGATTTGCAGCACTTTCACTATCAAGGACATCCCCAGAGACGCAATACTACTTCGCCTTTTCCCGTTCTCACTGTTGGGAAGAGCGAAGCAGTGGTTCTATGCAACTAAGGAGAAGAATACTACGTGGGCACTCTGCTCCACTAATTTTCTGGCTAAGTTCTTTCCCATGGGCAAGACCAATGCTCTCCGTGGGAAGATTACAAGTTTTCAGCAACAACACGATGAATCCGTTCCAGAAGCATGGGAGCGCTTCCAAGACTACATCCTAGAATGTCCCCATCATGGAATGGAGAGTTGGCTACTTATGCAAACTTTTTACCATGGGCTCAGCAACAGCACTCATGAGACGATGGATGCTGCAGCTGGAGGAGCATTCCTATCACTGACTATACCACAAGCCACAGCTCTTGTTGAGAAGATGGCATCCAACCAAGGTTGGAATGAAGAAAGAACTCAAACACGCAAGAAGGGTGGAGGTATGCACCAGCTCAAGGAGGTAGACATGCTGTCTGTGAAGCTAGACCTGCTCATGAAGAGGCTCGATGAAAAAGCTGAAGACAAGAAAGAAGTTATGCACATCTATGACTCTCACATGACTTGTGAGGAGTGTGGAGACACTGGACACTCAGGCAACCGCTGTCTTGAGGTGCATGAGGACGTGAACTACATCAACAACAACAACTACTACTACTACCGTCCTCAACAAAATCAAGGTTGGAATCAACAGAGGCCTAACTACTTAGGTAACTACTTAGGTAATTATCAAGGTAATAATTCTTACAATAATTCTTATAATAATAATTTACCACCTTTGAGAGAGTTACTGTCTAATCAAGGTAAGCTAATGGATAACTTGTCTAAGAAATTAGCATCCAATGATAAAATGCTAGAGAATATAAATAATAGGATGGATAATTTTTCTACTGCCATCAAGAATCAAATTAGCTTTAATAAAATGATTGAATCTCAGTTGAATCAAATAGCTGCTGCTGTTCCTGCCACTAACCCCGGTATTCCATCACAACCGGAAGGATTAGAATCTGCAAATCTTGTAGACATATTTGATGCAGGTAACTACTGGAGTAACCCCAAAGGAGGATGGCACCAAAGGAGGATGGCATAATGACTCTTTGCCAGTCAAGAGAGGTGATCCAGGACACCCCGTCATCCCGATCTCCATCGGCGCAATGGACTTCCCAGAGGCACTCTGCGACTTTGGCTCAAGCGTCAACATAATGCCCAGAGTAATCTACGATCAATTCTATAATTATCCTTTATCAGATACAACCATGTGTTTGCAGCTTGCAGATCGGACACTATGCTTCCCGAAAGGAATATTAAAAGATATTCGTGTCCAAATTGGTACCTCATATGTTCCAGCAGACTTCGTGGTGATAGAGACCGGCGTTGATGAGAGGTCACCCATCATCCTGGGGAGGCCATTCCTCAACACTGCTGGAGCTGTCATCTTCGCTAGTGCTGCCAAGATCAACTTCGTCATCAAGGGAAAGAAGGAGACATTTTCCTTCAGGAACAAAACTGCACAAATCCAAGAACAACCCCAATATGAGCCAAGGAAGAGGACCAACAGAAGGAACAAGCAGAACAAGAACAAGCAGCAAGTATGGACAGAATCAGCCAAGATGGTCACTGCAATTCACAATGATCAAGATCACAAACTCAAGTCCCCTTACCTGATCAAGAAAGACGACCCTGGTGTCCCGAGCATTGAATGCACAATCAATGGATACTCCTTTCAGAGAGCAATCTGTGACACCGGATCGGGCGTCAACATTATGGCTGAAGTCACCTACCAGTTACTGTATGGCACAATGCCCCTAGAACCAACATACACCGAACTCCAGATGGCAGATCAGATACACCGCATGGTTGAAGGTATAGTAAAAGATGAACAATGAAGAACAAATAGAGAAATTACCAAGAATCCTCTTGACAGATCCGGAAACCAATCGAAGATTGACTCCTTCTAGTTTCTAATCCTATGTAGCTAATTCTAAACTAGAGATCTAGTTGATGTGGTGGCTCTAGAGCTTGATCAGGGGCTTCTCCTCTTGAGATGAATGAATAATAATGAGAGAGGGCTCCTCCTCCAGGGGTCAGGGGCTTGCTTATATAGGCCTTCCAAATGAACGTCAGCCGTCGGATCAAACCGACCTTGATCGCACGGTTTTCCTTAATCCTTGAGGTCGGTGGAGCATAATCCGCGAGACTTGCTGTGATTGGCCGCCAGGGCAGGGCGGGCGCCCTAGGGCCTAGGGCGGGCGCCCTGGGCTGGGCCCCGTCTCGCCTCCCGTTCGGCCCAATTGCTTCTTAGGTCCATCTCATTACGGAAAATTACCGCAGACTTTAATATCTCTATGTAATCACGACATGTGGGCCATTCCTCCGTATTCTCTGATAACCCCCTGCAGAAATAGACAAACACCAAAACTCGTGGAATTCTGTAAAATAAAACCCTAAGTCTAGATGTTGGTTGCATATAGGTCCTTTTCCATGTCTAGTTGACGGTTAATTTTGATACTTAAGGACCGTCAACAGACACCAAAGGTGGCACACAGATAAAACCACAAGCACATGGCTGCCAATGTAGCTTTCACTCGGGAATATTCTAGGGTATCGATTTTCACGGGGAACGTGAACTGGACTTAACAAAGAACTAAGTTCATCCTATGACGACACAAGGGTATATGATAGATTGGGTAGAGAGGATTTTCTATGGTTATGAAACTAGATAGGTAAGGTAGATACAAAGGTTGTTCACTTCGGGTCACTAAACCGGTTAGCAATAGAAAGGGATGAGAAGGGTTCTAAACTGCCTAGCACAAGAATACCTATGTTTTAAGAACTTGCCTAAATGTGGTGGAATCAAAGGCTAAATAGGGTTGTCACCACCTACTAGCTACAACAAACAAACCGTAGAGCAAGCCGCAGACATAGGTAAGCGTATAATCTAGACACCACGTCTACATTATATCTTACTACTATAATCCGAATTCCGATGAGCTTGATTAGAGTTCCGGGTCAAGGGCGGTGAACCAATGAACAACAGAAGTAAATACTTTACTAGAACTAAGGATCAAATACCATAAAAGAATCTCAGATGCTTACTTACAAAGAAGGTCGCATCCGTCATGGCACAGCTTGGAGGAGATTCCCGACAGGCCCAGGACTTCCTCCACACTCTCCTCACTCTCGCCCTAATTTCTAAGCCACAGTAGAGTAGGGCTTCGCCTAAGTGTAGAATGAGTCGCTCCTCCTTGGTTCCACTTTCTCCTGTATTTCTCCTGCAAGCTTCAAAAGTCCATATACATGTGGAACCAAATTATTTGTATAAAATATAATCATGTTATGCTCAATTCCTTCCGAGGGTAACAATTTGTTGATGGTTTTGACCATGCAAAACTATGACAAAATTACCATCAACACCTTTTTATAAACTTTAAAAGATATAATTTATTTTATGATGACCACATGGTGTGCGTCATGCGCCTCGCCAGTGCCGAATGGCGTATGTCGTTGGTGTAGATGCGAAGCCGTCCTCGATGACGTCCGGACTCATATTCTTGGTGTGACGGTTTTGTCGATGTAGATGTGGAGCCGTTATCGATAGCGTCCGGGCTCGCCTCCTCGATGGGGCGGCATTGTTGGTGTAGGAGCCATTGCTGATGGCGTCCATGGTTGTCCCAACGTTGCCCGATGCAATGATGTTGTTGGTGTAGGCATGGAGCCATTGTCGATGGTGTCGGGGCTCGCCTTCTTAGTGGGGTGACATCTTTGTTGTAGGTTGCTGATGGCATCCGTAGTCGTCTCGACGTCACTAGGTCCAACGTCACGTAGTCTTGTCATCTCGTGCCAATAAGGGTGGCCGG
>JAHUYU010001675.1:0-17530 GCA_030439765.1 Tripidium arundinaceum | reverse complement strand
ATCACCAATGTCAAAGGAGATGGTAACTGCTGATACTCTGATTTGGTTTGCTTATCCTTCAATTGATGAATTTGAGCATCCCTACAAGTTCAGATTTGAATCAGCTTGTGAAGATCCGACTTCTATTGCCATTTTCTAGTGTATGGTGAAGCCAGGGCTGCTTCCAGTAGAATTCAGACATGGCCGAGAGAAGCCACCAACCAGTTATGAATTCTATAACCCATCAGTGGCAGCTCGTCAACTTGGCCTTGGACAACTGCCCCCGGGCTATTTTGTGCTCTATTTTTTGTTCTAGAGGCGATACGCTTCGGTATCAGCTATTGGAGCCAATGATAGTATAGTCGGCTGTTTTTAGGCATCGACCCAGATACTTGGATAATATTTCTTGAAGTGCTTTTCATTAAGTTCTCTAGAAAAATTTTCACCTTCCAACGTCTCATAAAACTAAGCATTACCAGGCACACATTGACTAATCCGATAGGGTCCTTCCCAATTAGGTGACCATTTGCCGTACTTACTGTCCTTAGTCCCGATCGGCAAAATCAATTTCCAAACCAGTTCACCTTCATGAAACTGCTTGAATTTTACCTTCTTATTGTAATACTTGGCAATCCTTAACTTATTAGCTTCAATATTTTCCAAAGCACATAACCGATGACAATTTAAATCTTCCAAATCATCCATCATAAGAGCTTTATAATCATCGGCTGTCAAATCCTCTTGCAATGCTACTCATCTAGATCCAGTCTTGATTTCCCAAGGCAGAATGGCTTCTTGTCCATAAACTAGTTCATTGTTGGTGCTTCTTAGCGAAAGCAGATAAATCTGCAAGCGCACGGAAATACAGTTGTAGCACTTCACCCGATGGTAAGCAGGGTATCATATTTTCTCGAGGAATGGAAGTGTAGGAAGTCTCTAAACTAGTTCTCCCAAAGAACAAGAAGAAGGATAATCCCAAAGAACAAGAAGAAGGATAACTTGGGTAGTGAGGTTTTCTAAGGGCAGAGACCTTAAGGGAAGATAGCTTTACCGCTGTAATCTCACTTCGGGCACCGGATCGCACCTGGTCTGCCAGGTGATGCCGGCCTGTAGCTCTACGCCGAACCCGAACGTGGGGGATTGCAAGGGACGGACAGGGCTGTCACCACCTGCCGCCTACCCCTCAACCCAATGAGGCAAACGAAGGTAACTTCTAGCTTAGACACCACACCTACGCTATTGGTTATGGTTCTAGCGTTGGCCAGGAACTTCCGTCTTTATCAGGAGTCCTCTACTAGAACCTCCGCCACAAGGACGGATGACGAACCCACAAGGCTAGAGTGGATAAAGATAACTTTCTTAAGAGAATCAAACCAATAGAATAACATGAACTTCTTACCCCAATTAGTAAGACGATCATTGAGGTACAAGTATAGAGGGAGCCGACAAGTCCGGCACTCCGTCCACCCCGGATGCTAAGCTTCGCTAAGCACTAGGAGTAGAGGAAGCCAAGCTCCGTTCTTCTCTAACTCTTTCCTCACTCACTCCCTATTCTACTCTAGCTAGAAGCCAGTGATTGGAGCCCTTTCTTCTTCTTGTGTTGTGTATCACTTGTTATCTTGAGAGTGAGGTGAGCCCTTCTTTATATAGGAGGTGGTTGGTCGGTTCCAGGGGAATATTCCTCGGATCCACCCCCGCATCGTCCTTCCCTCCATTTATGGCACCGCCTGGCAGAGGATGGGCTAGGGCGGCAGAGATAGGGTGTTGCAGTGCACTGGAGTTCAATCGCTAGGGTTTGAGCTCTGGGTGGAAACCTCAATGGTTAATAGGTTCGAAAATTAGGGGAGCCAAGGCGAAATGGCCAGATGTAGAAGACGAGGGCAATCCTGGAATATTACATGAAGTCTGGTCTGAGAAGTTGAAAACACAGCATATGCAACAGTTGTGAGTGAAAATTTTGGGATAAAATCATTTTATCCCAAAATTGGCTTCGGTGGATGCAGAACTCGACAGTAAATGCGAAGACAGCGATTTATGCTGGTTTAGGCCGCTGAATAGTATAATACCCTACGTCCAGTTCGCCGTGACGCCTTTGCGTTGGATTGTAGTATATGTTGCGTATACAAGGGGTGTGCTCCTGCCTCTCTTTATATAGTCCAGAGGGCAGGGCATATTGATCTAGTCCTAGTCGATTACAAAAGAAGAGTTCCAGATCTATTACAGAAGCCAACTTTCCTAATAATCCGATTAGGTCGGTCCTTCATAGCTTGGAGATCACACCACCTTGTTCCATGTCTTCAAGCAGACCATGAGCCGGCCCAAGCCCATGGCCAATAGTCAGCCCTATGGGGAACCCTTAGGATCCTGGTCCGTCATCGGCCGACGTAAAACCCTGTCCTAACTTTCCCTCAGTATCATCTATTTGGGTATCCATTAGAACAAGCTTTCAGAGTCGACTGCTTGGATTGGCTTAAGGTCTTCATCGTCTTTCCAATCCCTTCCAGAGAAACACTCAATGCCTTCAAACTCCCAAATCAACAAATTGGTTGTAGCAACGCTAACCGATGCATCGGCTCATACCACTTCAACACTATCGTCTTGCCACTGAATTAAATATTGATGCATTGTTGAAGGGATAAAGCAATTAGCATGGATCCAATCCTGACCAAGGAGTAGACTATCTGATCCCTTGCCATCGATTACGAACAAAGTAATAGGTAGAGTTTTACTCCCAATCGTCAATTCGACATTTAATGACCCCTGGTCTGAGACGCGTTTCCTCCAAAGTCCCACAACATCATATCGGTCTTGATCAAATCTTCAGGTCCTTTTCCAAGCTTTTGATATGTGATGTAAGGCATGAGATTGACAGCAGCACCTCCATCAACCAGCATCTTAGTCATCGGTTTTCCATCAACATATAGTCATCGGTTTTCCATCAACATATCCCTTTACATACAAAGGCTTCAGGTGCCGATGCTTTTCTGGTTTACCAAATACAGCTTGTTGTGGCTGAAGAGTTAGCTATGCCATCGCCTCTTCAATCTCCTCGGGCTCTTTGTTGTCTTCATTGTCAAAACAAGCCCTGAACTCTGCGGGTAAAAAGAGCCCTGAACCATATTAATTGGAGCCGATGGCTTACCATCATCGGCTTTCTACTTTGCGCGCCAGAGTCGAGTCTTGTCAGAATTCTGGTTCTGCTCCTCTCTATTTTTTAGCATCTTAAGCGTTGAACCCTCCTCTTCTGACTCCTTGTCAAACCAACTGGGCACCATTGGTTTTCCTCCCAGACATCATCATCCTCTTCATACTTAGGTCAATTATGATCTGGCATACGCTTTCTGATCCGATCATGTACATTTGGCCTCCTTTCATTTTTTACTCGTTGATCCATATCATCTGATTGATACACTAAACGGTCATGGATAGACCGGCGGTTGACTTGAGATTGCCGGTACTCCCAATATTGATCACTGCATTCTGGATATTTGTCCTTGGTTGGCAACCTCAAGCCTTCATTCCAACAATGCCTAAAGAAAGGGCATCACCAATGTGATTCAGCTTGTTCTCTTTCATATCTCTCCTCTTCACATCGGCGCCAGTACTCTTCTTCTTCTAGCCGACGCTGGTACTCCTTCTCTTGCTGGCGCTGCCACTTGTTTAATAATATTTGGGATGTTACGCGTGGCTGGCTGGCTACAGTCTTAGAACTCTCACCTTGCTCGCGTCGGCTTCTTTGCATATCGCGACGCCTCTTGGCTTCTTTAGACTCATCGGCTGAGAGCTGTACTCTAGGATCAACAGCTCCAGACTCTTTTGCTCTAGCTGATGTCAAACCTTATCTTTTCCTTTGGTCAAGCTGATTTCCACCATATTTGTACCCGCAGGAAAAGGATGAACATCTATCTTCATCGGCTTCTTGGCTGCTTCAAACTTGATTCTGCCTTGCTCAATAGCCGATTGAATTTGCTGACGAAAAATTTTACAATCGTTAGTATGGTGAGATACACAATTATGGAACTTGCAGAACCTCTTTGTTTTAAGCTCCTCAGCTGATGGGATCGTATGATTTGGAGACAATTGAAGCTGCCCCTGCTGCAACAATAAATCAAAGATCTTATCAGCTTTTGTAATATTGAAATCATATTTGTCCTCCGATACTTTTACCCACGGGCTAGAAACTGGCTTACTGTTCTTGGTCCATTCAGCCAAACCCACTTCTAATTTCTCATCGGAATCTGAGTCATATGGTATGACATTAGCAACCCTCTTTTGATATCTATCACTATGCATCTCCTGGAATCGGCTTTCATGAGCTGATATTCTCTGAACTAGATGTGCAAGGCTTTCAAATTTGTGAGAGGAAAATTTTTCCTTGATCATTGGCAACAACCCTTGAAAAGCCAGCTCGGCAAGTTGACCATCAGACAAAGACACATTAAAGCATCGACTTCTCACTTCATGAAATCTCTGAATAAAATCAAAAACCAATTCATCATTTCTCTGCTTCAATGACGTCAGATCTGTTAACCTCATCTCATGTATTCCAGCAAAGAAATATTTATGAAATTTTGTTTCCAGATTGGCCCAACCTGTAATAGAGTTTGGTGGCAGTGATGCAAGCCAAGTAAAGGCTGATCCAGACAAAGACAGAGGAAAGAATCGAACTCTTAACGCCTCCTCACAAGCAGCTTCTCCACATTGTGCAAGAAATCAACCAACGTGCTCAATAGTTGATACATCATCCTGGCCAGAAAACTTGGAGAAATCTGGTACTCTGTAATGAGCTGGGAGAGCCACATGATCAAACCACTCCGGATATGGGCGCCGATACATATAAGATTGCTCCTTGGGCTTCAAGCCAAATTGATCCTGAATCATATCGGCTATCCTATTCACCATGTCATCTGTATTGGCACCTGCTGGCTGCATGTAACACTGAGGAGCTTGTTCAGGAACATAATTGTATCTTTGAGCACTCTAATATCCAGGGTTTGGAGCATAATAACCACCACAATTTGAGACAACATGATATCCTAGTGGAATTTCATCATAAGTATTTTGAACATGTTGCCCTTGATTCTTGAAATATGCCTCACTATAATCCCTGGCAATTTTCTGAGCTGATGGCACTATTTGCTGGATTGGTGGGGTCGAGCAGTAAACACAGCTGGCTGAAATCATTGGGGCAACTGTGGTGACTGCACAGG
Source organism: Tripidium arundinaceum (assembly GCA_030439765.1). Classification (NCBI taxonomy): domain Eukaryota; kingdom Viridiplantae; phylum Streptophyta; class Magnoliopsida; order Poales; family Poaceae; genus Tripidium; species Tripidium arundinaceum. Next base: position 12,341 of record JAHUYU010001675.1, on the reverse strand, counting down.
TAGCTGTTGTACTGCTATTGGCTTGGAAGCACTGGATGTCTGTGGTATACCCATCGGATGTTTGTTGGCCTCAGTAGCCGATGGATTTATGCTGAATATTGCGCGCCCTGTTTGCTGCCCTTGGACTAAAGAAGCACCTAATGTTTCCTTCAACACATTCCGAAGAGTGTTCACAAAGACCCCAGATTGATTTATCAGAGCCTGACTGATAGCTTGATGAATAGCATCTTGGAAAAATCCCCTGTCTTCCTTAGTATTCTCATCTCTTTGTCCTGAAGCAAGAATTCTTGGTAATGGAAATTTCTGAATGACTTTGTCTTGTGTTTTGCCAAATGATTCCAAGCATCAGTTCTAGAATTCTTCTGTCAGCCTCTCTACGAGCTACTTGTGCTCTTCGGACAGCTCTTCATATCTGACATTGGTTGTTGTTTCATCACCCATCAGGCGATTATGGTCCCACCAGGCATGCCAGGCACACATTGACTAATCCGATAGGGTCCTTCCCAATTAGGTGACCATTTGCCGTACTTACTGTCCTTAGTCCCGATCGGCAAAATCAATTTCCAAACCAGTTCACCTTCATGAAACTGCTTGAATTTTACCTTCTTATTGTAATACTTGGCAATCCTTAACTTATTAGCTTCAATATTTTCCAAAGCACATAACCGATGACAATTTAAATCTTCCAAATCATCCATCATAAGAGCTTTATAATCATCGGCTGTCAAATCCTCTTGCAATGCTACTCATCTAGATCCAGTCTTGATTTCCCAAGGCAGAATGGCTTCTTGTCCATAAACTAGTTCATTGTTGGTGCTTCTTAGCGAAAGCAGATAAATCTGCAAGCGCACGGAAATACAGTTGTAGCACTTCACCCGATGGTAAGCAGGGTATCATATTTTCTCGAGGAATGGAAGTGTAGGAAGTCTCTAAACTAGTTCTCCCAAAGAACAAGAAGAAGGATAATCCCAAAGAACAAGAAGAAGGATAACTTGGGTAGTGAGGTTTTCTAAGGGCAGAGACCTTAAGGGAAGATAGCTTTACCGCTGTAATCTCACTTCGGGCACCGGATCGCACCTGGTCTGCCAGGTGATGCCGGCCTGTAGCTCTACGCCGAACCCGAACGTGGGGGATTGCAAGGGACGGACAGGGCTGTCACCACCTGCCGCCTACCCCTCAACCCAATGAGGCAAACGAAGGTAACTTCTAGCTTAGACACCACACCTACGCTATTGGTTATGGTTCTAGCGTTGGCCAGGAACTTCCGTCTTTATCAGGAGTCCTCTACTAGAACCTCCGCCACAAGGACGGATGACGAACCCACAAGGCTAGAGTGGATAAAGATAACTTTCTTAAGAGAATCAAACCAATAGAATAACATGAACTTCTTACCCCAATTAGTAAGACGATCATTGAGGTACAAGTATAGAGGGAGCCGACAAGTCCGGCACTCCGTCCACCCCGGATGCTAAGCTTCGCTAAGCACTAGGAGTAGAGGAAGCCAAGCTCCGTTCTTCTCTAACTCTTTCCTCACTCACTCCCTATTCTACTCTAGCTAGAAGCCAGTGATTGGAGCCCTTTCTTCTTCTTGTGTTGTGTATCACTTGTTATCTTGAGAGTGAGGTGAGCCCTTCTTTATATAGGAGGTGGTTGGTCGGTTCCAGGGGAATATTCCTCGGATCCACCCCCGCATCGTCCTTCCCTCCATTTATGGCACCGCCTGGCAGAGGATGGGCTAGGGCGGCAGAGATAGGGTGTTGCAGTGCACTGGAGTTCAATCGCTAGGGTTTGAGCTCTGGGTGGAAACCTCAATGGTTAATAGGTTCGAAAATTAGGGGAGCCAAGGCGAAATGGCCAGATGTAGAAGACGAGGGCAATCCTGGAATATTACATGAAGTCTGGTCTGAGAAGTTGAAAACACAGCATATGCAACAGTTGTGAGTGAAAATTTTGGGATAAAATCATTTTATCCCAAAATTGGCTTCGGTGGATGCAGAACTCGACAGTAAATGCGAAGACAGCGATTTATGCTGGTTTAGGCCGCTGAATAGTATAATACCCTACGTCCAGTTCGCCGTGACGCCTTTGCGTTGGATTGTAGTATATGTTGCGTATACAAGGGGTGTGCTCCTGCCTCTCTTTATATAGTCCAGAGGGCAGGGCATATTGATCTAGTCCTAGTCGATTACAAAAGAAGAGTTCCAGATCTATTACAGAAGCCAACTTTCCTAATAATCCGATTAGGTCGGTCCTTCATAGCTTGGAGATCACACCACCTTGTTCCATGTCTTCAAGCAGACCATGAGCCGGCCCAAGCCCATGGCCAATAGTCAGCCCTATGGGGAACCCTTAGGATCCTGGTCCGTCATCGGCCGACGTAAAACCCTGTCCTAACTTTCCCTCAGTATCATCTATTTGGGTATCCATTAGAACAAGCTTTCAGAGTCGACTGCTTGGATTGGCTTAAGGTCTTCATCGTCTTTCCAATCCCTTCCAGAGAAACACTCAATGCCTTCAAACTCCCAAATCAACAAATTGGTTGTAGCAACGCTAACCGATGCATCGGCTCATACCACTTCAACACTATCGTCTTGCCACTGAATTAAATATTGATGCATTGTTGAAGGGATAAAGCAATTAGCATGGATCCAATCCTGACCAAGGAGTAGACTATCTGATCCCTTGCCATCGATTACGAACAAAGTAATAGGTAGAGTTTTACTCCCAATCGTCAATTCGACATTTAATGACCCCTGGTCTGAGACGCGTTTCCTCCAAAGTCCCACAACATCATATCGGTCTTGATCAAATCTTCAGGTCCTTTTCCAAGCTTTTGATATGTGATGTAAGGCATGAGATTGACAGCAGCACCTCCATCAACCAGCATCTTAGTCATCGGTTTTCCATCAACATATAGTCATCGGTTTTCCATCAACATATCCCTTTACATACAAAGGCTTCAGGTGCCGATGCTTTTCTGGTTTACCAAATACAGCTTGTTGTGGCTGAAGAGTTAGCTATGCCATCGCCTCTTCAATCTCCTCGGGCTCTTTGTTGTCTTCATTGTCAAAACAAGCCCTGAACTCTGCGGGTAAAAAGAGCCCTGAACCATATTAATTGGAGCCGATGGCTTACCATCATCGGCTTTCTACTTTGCGCGCCAGAGTCGAGTCTTGTCAGAATTCTGGTTCTGCTCCTCTCTATTTTTTAGCATCTTAAGCGTTGAACCCTCCTCTTCTGACTCCTTGTCAAACCAACTGGGCACCATTGGTTTTCCTCCCAGACATCATCATCCTCTTCATACTTAGGTCAATTATGATCTGGCATACGCTTTCTGATCCGATCATGTACATTTGGCCTCCTTTCATTTTTTACTCGTTGATCCATATCATCTGATTGATACACTAAACGGTCATGGATAGACCGGCGGTTGACTTGAGATTGCCGGTACTCCCAATATTGATCACTGCATTCTGGATATTTGTCCTTGGTTGGCAACCTCAAGCCTTCATTCCAACAATGCCTAAAGAAAGGGGCATCACCAATGTGATTCAGCTTGTTCTCTTTCATATCTCTCCTCTTCACATCGGCGCCAGTACTCTTCTTCTTCTAGCCGACGCTGGTACTCCTTCTCTTGCTGGCGCTGCCACTTGTTTAATAATATTTGGGATGTTACGCGTGGCTGGCTGGCTACAGTCTTAGAACTCTCACCTTGCTCGCGTCGGCTTCTTTGCATATCGCGACGCCTCTTGGCTTCTTTAGACTCATCGGCTGAGAGCTGTACTCTAGGATCAACAGCTCCAGACTCTTTTGCTCTAGCTGATGTCAAACCTTATCTTTTCCTTTGGTCAAGCTGATTTCCACCATATTTGTACCCGCAGGAAAAGGATGAACATCTATCTTCATCGGCTTCTTGGCTGCTTCAAACTTGATTCTGCCTTGCTCAATAGCCGATTGAATTTGCTGACGAAAAATTTTACAATCGTTAGTATGGTGAGATACACAATTATGGAACTTGCAGAACCTCTTTGTTTTAAGCTCCTCAGCTGATGGGATCGTATGATTTGGAGACAATTGAAGCTGCCCCTGCTGCAACAATAAATCAAAGATCTTATCAGCTTTTGTAATATTGAAATCATATTTGTCCTCCGATACTTTTACCCACGGGCTAGAAACTGGCTTACTGTTCTTGGTCCATTCAGCCAAACCCACTTCTAATTTCTCATCGGAATCTGAGTCATATGGTATGACATTAGCAACCCTCTTTTGATATCTATCACTATGCATCTCCTGGAATCGGCTTTCATGAGCTGATATTCTCTGAACTAGATGTGCAAGGCTTTCAAATTTGTGAGAGGAAAATTTTTCCTTGATCATTGGCAACAACCCTTGAAAAGCCAGCTCGGCAAGTTGACCATCAGACAAAGACACATTAAAGCATCGACTTCTCACTTCATGAAATCTCTGAATAAAATCAAAAACCAATTCATCATTTCTCTGCTTCAATGACGTCAGATCTGTTAACCTCATCTCATGTATTCCAGCAAAGAAATATTTATGAAATTTTGTTTCCAGATTGGCCCAACCTGTAATAGAGTTTGGTGGCAGTGATGCAAGCCAAGTAAAGGCTGATCCAGACAAAGACAGAGGAAAGAATCGAACTCTTAACGCCTCCTCACAAGCAGCTTCTCCACATTGTGCAAGAAATCAACCAACGTGCTCAATAGTTGATACATCATCCTGGCCAGAAAACTTGGAGAAATCTGGTACTCTGTAATGAGCTGGGAGAGCCACATGATCAAACCACTCCGGATATGGGCGCCGATACATATAAGATTGCTCCTTGGGCTTCAAGCCAAATTGATCCTGAATCATATCGGCTATCCTATTCACCATGTCATCTGTATTGGCACCTGCTGGCTGCATGTAACACTGAGGAGCTTGTTCAGGAACATAATTGTATCTTTGAGCACTCTAATATCCAGGGTTTGGAGCATAATAACCACCACAATTTGAGACAACATGATATCCTAGTGGAATTTCATCATAAGTATTTTGAACATGTTGCCCTTGATTCTTGAAATATGCCTCACTATAATCCCTGGCAATTTTCTGAGCTGATGGCACTATTTGCTGGATTGGTGGGGTCGAGCAGTAAACACAGCTGGCTGAAATCATTGGGGCAACTGTGGTGACTGCACAGGTAGCTGTTGTACTGCTATTGGCTTGGAAGCACTGGATGTCTGTGGTATACCCATCGGATGTTTGTTGGCCTCAGTAGCCGATGGATTTATGCTGAATATTGCGCGCCCTGTTTGCTGCCCTTGGACTAAAGAAGCACCTAATGTTTCCTTCAACACATTCCGAAGAGTGTTCACAAAGACCCCAGATTGATTTATCAGAGCCTGACTGATAGCTTGATGAATAGCATCTTGGAAAAATCCCCTGTCTTCCTTAGTATTCTCATCTCTTTGTCCTGAAGCAAGAATTCTTGGTAATGGAAATTTCTGAATGACTTTGTCTTGTGTTTTGCCAAATGATTCCAAGCATCAGTTCTAGAATTCTTCTGTCAGCCTCTCTACGAGCTACTTGTGCTCTTCGGACAGCTCTTCATATCTGACATTGGTTGTTGTTTCATCACCCATCAGGCGATTATGGTCCCACCAGGCATGCCAAGAAATGTGTCGACGCAGAAATCTGGTTACTGCGCAGGACACACGACAAGCCTGGGAGATCTGCTTAACTCCAGTGCAGGTCCTGTCGATTTTGTGGATCACGGGCGTGCCAGTCAATTTGACCTGCAATTGACAAGGGAAAAATAATCAGTAGTTTAAGGTGGAACATGTCGACTGTTGATCCAGACAGTTCCATGATCGGCTAAAGAGCCGATAGAGTAAGGCCATCGGCTATGGAGCTGATATCCAGTAGATTGATAGTATAAAGCAAACTGAATGAACACCATCGGCTAAAAGAAAGCATATACATATATAAATAAAGTAAATCATGAAGCCGATGGATATAAAGCAAGATATGTCATGAAAGCATAGGTCATCGACTATAGAGCCGATGAAGCATAATGTGTAAACAATCCTCTATTTTCCTTATAAAGAAATCCATAAACTAACAAAATCTAATCTAGCATCACCACCAATCAGGTCAAAACGATGCAACGTTGGCAGCAGGGCGATAAACTAAAGATTGCTAGCTGATAGATCTAATTATAGCAAAATACATGACTAAGACTAAGAAAAAACCAGCATAATTTGGGTGGTTCTGCCACAACTAATCTATTATAACTAATTGTTTACACCGAATTTTGGATAAAGGCGCGGGAAGGTAGGTTTTGGAAAATGTTGTGAAGGCCACGTGTCCTGCGACAATATCATCTTGGGCATAGAAGGATCGGACTCGGCCAATTTGGAAGGCAACGACGTCAACGGCATCGGCCCAAGGCGTAATTGACTCGGACTCTACCAAAAGGGGAATTGCATAGTCCAATTTATGTAAATTAGACCATTGTTCTTTTCATACAAGAATTGTAAATCTTATTCGACTTGGACTCCTGTCAAGCTTGGGGTATAAATATAAACCCCGACTATTGTAATAGGATATCTCTTGATCAATACAACATCTTTTCGGCTTCACACCATTGCACTAGGAGTAGAAGTACTGTAGATCTCGACGAGTTCTTCATTGAGCAGGGTTGCATCGATTTCGATCTTCGATTTGCTCGTAAGTACCATCACGACTTGTATCTAATCTTGTAAGGCTGCATCAGTTAAGTTTGATCTCTTGCTTGGTTTGATATTAGTCACGAATTATATCTAATCTTACAAGCTGCATCAGTTGAGTTTGATCTGATATTAGTCAAGTTATCGATTTTGTATCTAATCTGGTAAGGCTGCATCTTATGACCTCTTGCTTGATTTGGTATTAAATCACCAGTTATCGATTCTGTTACGTTTAATAAGGCTGCATCTTTTGACCTCTTGCTAGATTTAATAAAGAATCACCAGTTATCGATCTTACTATATTTAGTAAGGCTGCATCTCATGATTTCTTGCTAGATTTAGTAAAATCACAAGTTATCTGACTAGATTAAGGCGCATCAGCTTATATCATAATAATTTATCGTTTTAATCATTTATCACATCAATCTTTACTTTAATGATATATTTGTTTCATCGGCTGGTTTTTTCTTAGTCTTAGTCATGTATTTTGCTATAATTAGATCTATCAGCTAGCAATCTTTAGTTTATCGCCCCTGCTGCCAACGTTGCATCGTTTTGACCTGATTGGTGGTGATGCTAGATTAGATTTTGTTAGTTTATGGATTTCTTTATAAGGAAAATAGAGGATTGTTTACACATTATGCTTCATCGGCTCTATAGTCGATGACCTATGCTTTCATGACATATCTTGCTTTATATCCATCGGCTTCATGATTTACTTTATTTATATATGTATATGCTTTCTTTTAGCCGATGGTGTTCATTCAGTTTGCTTTATACTATCAATCTACTGGATATCAGCTCCATAGCCGATGGCCTTACTCTATCGGCTCTTTAGCCGATCATGGAACTGTCTGGATCAACAGTCGACATGTTCCACCTTAAACTACTGATTATTTTTCCCTTGTCAATTGCAGGTCAAATTGACTGGCACGCCCGTGATCCACAAAATCGACAGGACCTGCACTGGAGTTAAGCAGATCTCCCAGGCTTGTCGTGTGTCCTGCGCAGTAACCAGATTTCTGCGTCGACACATTTCTTGGCATGCCTGGTGGGACCATAATCGCCTGATGGGTGATGAAACAACAACCAATGTCAGATATGAAGAGCTGTCCGAAGAGCACAAGTAGCTCGTAGAGAGGCTGACAGAAGAATTCTAGAACTGATGCTTGGAATCATTTGGCAAAACACAAGACAAAGTCATTCAGAAATTTCCATTACCAAGAATTCTTGCTTCAGGACAAAGAGATGAGAATACTAAGGAAGACAGGGGATTTTTCCAAGATGCTATTCATCAAGCTATCAGTCAGGCTCTGATAAATCAATCTGGGGTCTTTGTGAACACTCTTCGGAATGTGTTGAAGGAAACATTAGGTGCTTCTTTAGTCCAAGGGCAGCAAACAGGGCGCGCAATATTCAGCATAAATCCATCGGCTACTGAGGCCAACAAACATCCGATGGGTATACCACAGACATCCAGTGCTTCCAAGCCAATAGCAGTACAACAGCTACCTGTGCAGTCACCACAGTTGCCCCAATGATTTCAGCCAGCTGTGTTTACTGCTCGACCCCACCAATCCAGCAAATAGTGCCATCAGCTCAGAAAATTGCCAGGGATTATAGTGAGGCATATTTCAAGAATCAAGGGCAACATGTTCAAAATACTTATGATGAAATTCCACTAGGATATCATGTTGTCTCAAATTGTGGTGGTTATTATGCTCCAAACCCTGGATATTAGAGTGCTCAAAGATACAATTATGTTCCTGAACAAGCTCCTCAGTGTTACATGCAGCCAGCAGGTGCCAATACAGATGACATGGTGAATAGGATAGCCGATATGATTCAGGATCAATTTGGCTTGAAGCCCAAGGAGCAATCTTATATGTATCGGCGCCCATATCCGGAGTGGTTTGATCATGTGGCTCTCCCAGCTCATTACAGAGTACCAGATTTCTCCAAGTTTTCTGGCCAGGATGATGTATCAACTATTGAGCACGTTGGTTGATTTCTTGCACAATGTGGAGAAGCTGCTTGTGAGGAGGCGTTAAGAGTTCGATTCTTTCCTCTGTCTTTGTCTGGATCAGCCTTTACTTGGCTTGCATCACTGCCACCAAACTCTATTACAGGTTGGGCCAATCTGGAAACAAAATTTCATAAATATTTCTTTGCTGGAATACATGAGATGAGGTTAACAGATCTGACGTCATTGAAGCAGAGAAATGATGAATTGGTTTTTGATTTATTCAGAGATTTCATGAAGTGAGAAGTCGATGCTTTAATGTGTCTTTGTCTGATGGTCAACTTGCCGAGCTGGCTTTTCAAGGGTTGTTGCCAATGATCAAGGAAAAATTTTCCTCTCACAAATTTGAAAGCCTTGCACATCTAGTTCAGAGAATATCAGCTCATGAAAGCCGATTCCAGGAGATGCATAGTGATAGATATCAAAAGAGGGTTGCTAATGTCATACCATATGACTCAGATTCCGATGAGAAATTAGAAGTGGGTTTGGCTGAATGGACCAAGAACAGTAAGCCAGTTTCTAGCCCGTGGGTAAAAGTATCGGAGGACAAATATGATTTCAATATTACAAAAGCTGATAAGATCTTTGATTTATTGTTGCAGCAGGGGCAGCTTCAATTGTCTCCAAATCATACGATCCCATCAGCTGAGGAGCTTAAAACAAAGAGGTTCTGCAAGTTCCATAATTGTGTATCTCACCATACTAACGATTGTAAAATTTTTCGTCAGCAAATTCAATCGGCTATTGAGCAAGGCAGAATCAAGTTTGAAGCAGCCAAGAAGCCGATGAAGATAGATGTTCATCCTTTTCCTGCGGGTACAAATATGGTGGAAATCAGCTTGACCAAAGGAAAAGATAAGGTTTGACATCAGCTAGAGCAAAAGAGTCTGGAGCTGTTGATCCTAGAGTACAGCTCTCAGCCGATGAGTCTAAAGAAGCCAAGAGGCGTCGCGATATGCAAAGAAGCCGACGCGAGCAAGGTGAGAGTTCTAAGACTGTAGCCAGCCAGCCACGCGTAACATCCCAAATATTATTAAACAAGTGGCAGCGCCAGCAAGAGAAGGAGTACCAGCGTCGGCTAGAAGAAGAAGAGTACTGGCGCCGATGTGAAGAGGAGAGATATGAAAGAGAACAAGCTGAATCACATTGGTGATGCCCTTTCTTTAGGCATTGTTGGAATGAAGGCTTGAGGTTGCCAACCAAGGACAAATATCCAGAATGCAGTGATCAATATTGGGAGTACCGGCAATCTCAAGTCAACCGCCGGTCTATCCATGACCGTTTAGTGTATCAATCAGATGATATGGATCAACGAGTAAAAAATGAAAGGAGGCCAAATGTACATGATCGGATCAGAAAGCGTATGCCAGATCATAATTGACCTAAGTATGAAGAGGATGATGATGTCTGGGAGGAAAACCAATGGTGCCCAGTTGGTTTGACAAGGAGTCAGAAGAGGAGGGTTCAACGCTTAAGATGCTAAAAAATAGAGAGGAGCAGAACCAGAATTCTGACAAGACTCGACTCTGGCGCGCAAAGTAGAAAGCCGATGATGGTAAGCCATCGGCTCCAATTAATATGGTTCAGGGCTCTTTTTACCCGCAGAGTTCAGGGCTTGTTTTGACAATGAAGACAACAAAGAGCCCGAGGAGATTGAAGAGGCGATGGCATAGCTAACTCTTCAGCCACAACAAGCTGTATTTGGTAAACCAGAAAAGCATCGGCACCTGAAGCCTTTGTATGTAAAGGGATATGTTGATGGAAAACCGATGACTATATGTTGATGGAAAACCGATGACTAAGATGCTGGTTGATGGAGGTGCTGCTGTCAATCTCATGCCTTACATCACATATCAAAAGCTTGGAAAAGGACCTGAAGATTTGATCAAGACCGATATGATGTTGTGGGACTTTGGAGGAAACGCGTCTCAGACCAGGGGTCATTAAATGTCGAATTGACGATTGGGAGTAAAACTCTACCTATTACTTTGTTCGTAATCGATGGCAAGGGATCAGATAGTCTACTCCTTGGTCAGGATTGGATCCATGCTAATTGCTTTATCCCTTCAACAATGCATCAATATTTAATTCAGTGGCAAGACGATAGTGTTGAAGTGGTATGAGCCGATGCATCGGTTAGCGTTGCTACAACCAATTTGTTGATTTGGGAGTTTGAAGGCATTGAGTGTTTCTCTGGAAGGGATTGGAAAGACGATGAAGACCTTAAGCCAATCCAAGCAGTCGACTCTGAAAGCTTGTTCTAATGGATACCCAAATAGATGATACTGAGGGAAAGTTAGGACAGGGTTTTACGTCGGCCGATGACGGACCAGGATCCTAAGGGTTCCCCATAGGGCTGACTATTGGCCATGGGCTTGGGCCGGCTCATGGTCTGCTTGAAGACATGGAACAAGGTGGTGTGATCTCCAAGCTATGAAGGACCGACCTAATCGGATTATTAGGAAAGTTGGCTTCTGTAATAGATCTGGAACTCTTCTTTTGTAATCGACTAGGACTAGATCAATATGCCCTGCCCTCTGGACTATATAAAGAGAGGCAGGAGCACACCCCTTGTATACGCAACATATACTACAATCCAACGCAAAGGCGTCACGGCGAACTGGACGTAGGGTATTATACTATTCAGCGGCCTAAACCAGCATAAATCGCTGTCTTCGCATTTACTGTCGAGTTCTGCATCCACCGAAGCCAATTTTGGGATAAAATGATTTTATCCCAAAATTTTCACTCACAACTGTTGCATATGCTGTGTTTTCAACTTCTCAGACCAGACTTCATGTAATATTCCAGGATTGCCCTCGTCTTCTACATCTGGCCATTTCGCCTTGGCTCCCCTAATTTTCGAACCTATTAACCATTGAGGTTTCCACCCAGAGCTCAAACCCTAGCGATTGAACTCCAGTGCACTGCAACACCCTATTTCTTTGCCTGCATATATAGAAGTGATTATCCAAACTCGCCGGTGCCAACTTCCTCAATCCGATCCAGATCTATTCGCGAAGCTTTCTCAATGGCAACCATTGACAGTGTTCTCGAGGTATGCATCCATACCCTTTTTTTTATTGTGCGCAGTTCCTAATCGGCTCATTACCCTTAGATTCACTTCTCTTTTTTTACCTTTTAGGAACTTAAGAATGAAATCCTGATTCCATCAGCCAACATCCTAGATTCTTATTTCTTGGGACCAATAGGCAACCCCGACCCCACTGAAATCATCAATTTGGGGACGGAGAGGCTCCCATTCAAGCAATCTACCATGGATCCATCGGCCTGGAATTATACTTTTAGGACTTGGCCACAACCACTTAAAGGATGGAGAGACTGGTACCGCCGAATAGCACGAGCAAAACAAACTGATTGGATTCTTCATGACTTAGATCAGTGCATTACTTTGTCTTTGTCTCCCATGAAGAAAAATGAACCATTACTGAAATCAACTTCCTATTTTTTGTCCAATGAATGCTTTTATTTTCAGCCATGGTCCAGTGACAATCACTTTAGCTGACATTTTTTTGCTGACTGGCCTTAGGATCACAGGCCCTCTCTAACCTTTTGATCTTCTTAGC
>JAHUYU010000929.1:0-17465 GCA_030439765.1 Tripidium arundinaceum | reverse complement strand
CCACAGGCCACACCATCTCGCCCTCCACTTGAGGGGGATGGATCGAGGTCAATGGCATCCCTCCACTTGAGGCAGCATCTCCCAACCGCTCGAGACAATAATGCAAACTACTCGTAAAAGATAGCAGTGGAGATGGAAGCATCGTCTCGGTTAAGGACTGCTTCGAAGTAGCTTGTTTAAGCAAAGCTCATGGCAAAATAAACCACGGAGAAACTAGCTCTAGTACACAGTAGCATGACTCTGTTTGGGGTCAGAATTTTTTTTCTTTTCTTTTCTGGAAACTAATACTGAGCCCTGCGAAATTTCTTCCCAAATAGCACTGACAAGGTTTGCATCACATATTGTTCTCTTCTTGGAAAACAATGTCTCAAAAAACAAGAAAAAAATATCAGAATGTTCTTAGCGTACATTATTGATAGTGGGCTAGCTTCACAGAATTATTTTCTCAAGTATTGCTTTCCCATGCAAACATGATATACCCTATAATAACCCCTACCTAGGGGAGCCTAACTAGCAGAACGATTTGAATACGCTGATGCCTTATTTTCTTGACCGCATGGGCTCATCACTAATTCACTATTCTATATTAGTTCAGGGACTAATCGTTACACACTCATTGATTTGGAGCCCGGGCCAGCGTCAGCGAAGAACCCTTCGTTAGCATATTGGGCTTATGTGCAATAATGGAGGAAGATGCATGGGATATATTTTTCTGGGGAAAAACTAGTAGGAGTACAGTAGAAGATGATCTCATGGCGTGGAAAGTGGGAACTAGGAACAAGCCCATCCGAAGATTCCGGAACATCGGGGCAAGTACTTACAAAATTTCGTTTGTCAGGCTGCACACACCTCACCGGAGTAGTAGAGTAGCAAACCAGAGCTGCATGTATAGAAGAAAATATAATACTGGACCCTCTAGGCATCATAGGGCCCGCGTGTCGGTGACCGATTGTTCGCAAGATCTTCGGAGGAATCGGAGCTTCGTTGGCGGGGAAATTTTTATATTTTAATCCTTTTTATTTAATATTTTAATAATAACCGCGTCTAAAAATATTTTGCAGATTTGGCTCTTCATGCTGGCGCGATAGCATCTGCCATGTTAGACAGCATTTCCGACGTGGAAAAACTTGCCACGCCACTCCCGTTGGTGTGACAGTATTATTTTGTTGCGCCACCGGGAGTGGCGTGACCAAACTCAACTTTCAAAAAATCATAACTCTTCAATACAACGTCAGATGAAGATAATTTTTATATGAAAATTGTAGATCTCGATGAGATCTACAACTTTCTAATTTTGAGTTTTTTAATTTAAGGACGTTAAGATGCTAAAAAAATAATATAAAATTTCAGCACAATAATAATTGCGTACTCGCGCTTGCCGCATTAGAGAAATAATATCTTTTTTGTATGGAGTCAAATGAAGATATTTTTTATACCAAAGTTGTAGCTCTCAGTGAGATCTACAACTTTGTAGTTTTAAGGTTTTACATTTGATGTCGTTAAGATGCTCGAGAAAATAATATAAAGTTTCAGCAGCATATTAATCGTGTATGTGGGGGTATAGACCCGTATACCCTTATGGCTGGACTTGGGCCACGCCTGACAAGGTGGTCCAATCTGTCAGAATACGCTGCGCAGGTTACATGGCCGCTCGGCGTATCGCTCAAGGAATCGGAGATTGCCTTCACGGTCAAGGAAACTGGTCGGTTAGACTAGATATCGTATCCTCAGCGGATATGACAATTGTAATCGGTTAGGATTAGATTCCTTAGATCTGTAACCTTGCCCCCGGACTATATAAGGCGGGCAAGGACCCCCCTCAAAGCATCTCATCATACAGCAATACAATCCACCAAAGACGCAGGACGTAGGGTATTACGCAAACCTTGCGACCCGAACCTGGATAAATCCTTGTGCTCGTTTTGCGTCACCATCTAGATCGTCGTCTCGCGCACCTCCACCGACTAAACTACTACCGTGGGCATACCCCTCGGTAGACTGCCGACCATATTTCGTCGACAGTGGCGCGCCGGGTAGGGGGTGCGCGTGCGGACTCCATGGCGAGCCAGATGGTTGTTCTCCCTGCTTCCATGATCCCGGCGGCCGGCTTGACGTTCACGGTCGGAACGATCACCTGGACCACTGGCGTCAGCAACACCACCGAGGTTATGGGGGCGGTGCAGGCTTCCCCTGCGCCGATCGAATCTACACCAGCCACGGCGGGGCCGATCTCGGCACCTCTCCCTGGGTAGTCTACGCCGACCACGCGTCATCTGCTTCCTCGCTACCAAAGGAGGCAGCTCGACAATTCCGACCTGGTCGACTCCGTCGATCGGGTCACCACGGAATGATCCGTTCGGCGGTCTTGGCTCGGCCGTCCCCTAGGGTCGTCTCGCCGGTCACGACGCCAGTCGCGGTTGTTATTTCGGCGGTCGCGGTTGTCGTAGCGCCGATCATCGTGCCGGTCATCGAGACGGCGGTCTTGCTGGTCAGAACGGGGGGCTCGCCCGACGTCTTCCTTTATCTGTTGGTCGGCCTCATCAGCGTCTGCCCACTTCTTGGCCACGGCGAGCAGGTCCTGGACTGACTCGGGTCTTTTGCGGAGCAACTTGGTTCTAAGGGCATCATGATAACAGAGGCCCTTAATAAAAGCGGAGATGGCCTCGTCGTTGCTGATGTTAGGGATGGATATCCGCGTCTCCGAGAAGCAGCGGATGTAGTCACGCAGCGACTCATTTGGATAGTCTCTGACTTTTTCCAAATCGTATTTATTGCCGGGCTGCTGACATGTGGCCATGTAGTTCTCGATGAACGCCTTCCTGAGCTCAGCCCAGGTGTCGATAGTGCCTTCCGGCAGGCTGAGAAGCCACTGATTCGCGGATTGGTTGATGACTACAGGGAGGTAATTGGCCATGACATCTTCGTCTCCGCCGGCTGCTCGGACCGCGATCTCGTAGAGGGTTACCCAGTGCTCGGGGTTGTCCTTGCCATCATAAGCTTCGAGGTCGTGGAGCTTGAAGTTCCTCGGCCAAACGACAGCGCAGAGCCGGCTCGTAAACGGGCGTAGACCCGGAATACCGCCGCCGGTGGTCGCCCGACCACGGTAGGGTGCTCCATGGTCTTGGTCGTAGTCGTTCCTGCGCTGCATCTCAGATGCATGTCGCGCTTGCCTACTGTTCTCGATGCGATCCCTTAAGTTGACATTAGCACTAAGGTGGTCGCGTAGGTCGTAACCTCTGCGCTGCTCCACCTCCTGGTCGGTACCTCGATGGCCGCCGCGACCACCGCCATGGTGTGGACCCCGACCTCCTCCTTGGACCAGGTCACGCCCCCCGCCACGATTGTTCGATGGCGGATGACTCTGGTCATGCTGGGAACGGGGATGACGACTTCGAGTTGTAGATGCGGATGGAGCTCGTCCTCCAAGGCGATTTTTGTTGACTTGAACCGTGGCAGCTTTAAGGTAAGCCTCAATGGCTTCGATTGCTGGGGAGCGGGGTAACTTCGCGAGCTCGTTCATGGCCATAGCAATGTTGGCGCTCGGAGTCCTATGGACTCGCTGGTCACCACACATGTCGAATGCGTCGGCTAAGTTGCGCCCGAGACGGCGCTGCTCTTCCACGTATACGGTGTTGTCATGGTCCACCCTTCGAGCCGTGCGGTCGGCGTTTCTCTCGAGCCAGTCAACTCTTTCTTGTAACGTCTCTCCCTCATGGGACGGTTCATCGGCGCTGACGACGTTGAAGATGGCGCCGCCGAAGCCCGGAGGAAACTTCGGGAACTCCTCTTCGATTAGGGTGAAGACGGTACGAGTGGACCCCGTGCTAGATCCGGTGCTCTCTTCAGGGATTGTCGAGAGGGAGTTTCCTCAGATCTCTTTGATCTCCACCATGTTAACAGTGGGAGCGGGTAGATTGGCCTCAGGCGGATCCAACAGATATAGATCTGCAACATGGTCGTGCTCAGCATGATCCATGAACAGACGCGAGATGTAGCCCCCATATATGGAAGCGGCGTTTACCAACCCACGCAGATAAGCGGCTGGTGGGTGCTCCGTCTGGGCTTCATGGTCCTCCAGCCTCAGGCCGGTAGCGGGACCTGGTCGGAGACGAACCGTTCGCCCTTCGGGAGTTGCTGTGATCGTCAGATCTTGGCCCAGGCGCCTCTGGCGGTTAATCCGGGCAGGTCGCTTGACCCGGGAGTAATAAACAGGACCGTGGCCGTCCTCGATAGATTGATCTCTGATCGACTCCACCAAGGCCAAGGTTTCGGCCAGACCCGTGGTGACCCGATCGACGGAGTCGACCAGGTCGGAATTGTCGAGCTGCCTCCTTTGGTAGCGAGGAAGCAGATGACGCGTGGTCGGCGTAGACTACCCAGGGAGAGGTGCCGAGATCGGCCCCGCCGTGGCTGGTGTAGATTCGATCGGCGCAGGGGAAGCCTGCACCGCCCCCATAACCTCGGTGGTGTTGCTGACGCCAGTGGTCCAGGTGATCGTTCCGACCGTGAACGTCAAGCCGGCCGCCGGGATCATGGAAGCAGGGAGAACAACCATCTGGCTCGCCATGGAGTCCGCACGCGCACCCCCTACCCGGCGCGCCACTGTCGACGAAATATGGTCGGCAGTCTACCGAGGGGTATGCCCACGGTAGTAGTTTAGTCGGTGGAGGTGCGCGAGACGACGATCTAGATGGTGACGCAAAACGAGCACAAGGATTTATCCAGGTTCGGGTCGCAAGGTTTGCGTAATACCCTACGTCCTGCGTCTTTGGTGGATTGTATTGCTGTATGATGAGATGCTTTGAGGGGGGTCCTTGCCCGCCTTATATAGTCCGGGGGCAAGGTTACAGATCTAAGGAATCTAATCCTAACCGATTACAATTGTCATATCCGCTGAGGATACGATATCTAGTCTAACCGACCAGTTTCCTTGACCGTGAAGGCAATCTCCGATTCCTTGAGCGATACGCCGAGCGGCCATGTAACCTGCGCAGCGTATTCTGACAGATTGGACCACCTTGTCAGGCGTGGCCCAAGTCCAGCCATAAGGGTATACGGGTCTATACCCCCACATACACGATTAATATGCTGCTGAAACTTTATATTATTTTCTCGAGCATCTTAACGACATCAAATGTAAAACCTTAAAACTACAAAGTTGTAGATCTCACTGAGAGCTACAACTTTGGTATAAAAAATATCTTCATTTGACTCCATACAAAAAAGATATTATTTCTCTAATGCGGCAAGCGCGAGTACGCAATTATTATTGTGCTGAAATTTTATATTATTTTTTTAGCATCTTAACGTCCTTAAATTAAAAAACTCAAAATTAGAAAGTTGTAGATCTCATCGAGATCTACAATTTTCATATAAAAATTATCTTCATCTGACGTTGTATTGAAGAGTTATGATTTTTTGAAAGTTGAGTTTGGTCACGCCACTCCCGGTGGCGCAACAAAATAATACTGTCACACCAACGGGAGTGGCGTGGCAAGTTTTTCCACGTCGGAAATGCTGTCTAACATGGCAGATGCTATCGCGCCAGCATGAAGAGCCAAATCTGCAAAATATTTTTAGACGCGGTTATTATTAAAATATTAAATAAAAAGGATTAAAATATAAAAATTTCCCCGCCAACGAAGCTCCGATTCCTCCGAAGATCTTGCGAACAATCGGTCACCGACACGCGGGCCCTATGATGCCTAGAGGGTCCAGTATTATATTTTCTTCTATACATGCAGCTCTGGTTTGCTACTCTACTACTCCGGTGAGGTGTGTGCAGCCTGACAAACGAAATTTTGTAAGTACTTGCCCCGATGTTCCGGAATCTTCGGATGGGCTTGTTCCTAGTTCCCACTTTCCACGCCATGAGATCATCTTCTACTGTACTCCTACTAGTTTTTCCCCAGAAAAATATATCCCATGCATCTTCCTCCATTATTGCACATAAGCCCAATATGCTAACGAAGGGTTCTTCGCTGACGCTGGCCCGGGCTCCAAATCAATGAGTGTGTAACGATTAGTCCCTGAACTAATATAGAATAGTGAATTAGTGATGAGCCCATGCGGTCAAGAAAATAAGGCATCAGCGTATTCAAATCGTTCTGCTAGTTAGGCTCCCCTAGGTAGGGGTTATTATAGGGTATATCATGTTTGCATGGGAAAGCAATACTTGAGAAAATAATTCTGTGAAGCTAGCCCACTATCAATAATGTACGCTAAGAACATTCTGATATTTTTTTCTTGTTTTTTGAGACATTGTTTTCCAAGAAGAGAACAATATGTGATGCAAACCTTGTCAGTGCTATTTGGGAAGAAATTTCGCAGGGCTCAGTATTAGTTTCCAGAAAAGAAAAGAAAAAAAATTCTGACCCCAAACAGAGTCATGCTACTGTGTACTAGAGCTAGTTTCTCCGTGGTTTATTTTGCCATGAGCTTTGCTTAAACAAGCTACTTCGAAGCAGTCCTTAACCGAGACGATGCTTCCATCTCCACTGCTATCTTTTACGAGTAGTTTGCATTATTGTCTCGAGCGGTTGGGAGATTTGGCTCTTCATGCTGGCGCGATAGCATCTGCCATGTTAGACAGCATTTCCGACGTGGAAAAACTTGCCACGCCACTCCCGTTGGTGTGACAGTATTATTTTGTTGCGCCACCGGGAGTGGCGTGACCAAACTCAACTTTCAAAAAATCATAACTCTTCAATACAACGTCAGATGAAGATAATTTTTATATGAAAATTGTAGATCTCGATGAGATCTACAACTTTCTAATTTTGAGTTTTTTAATTTAAGGACGTTAAGATGCTAAAAAAATAATATAAAATTTCAGCACAATAATAATTGCGTACTCGCGCTTGCCGCATTAGAGAAATAATATCTTTTTTGTATGGAGTCAAATGAAGATATTTTTTATACCAAAGTTGTAGCTCTCAGTGAGATCTACAACTTTGTAGTTTTAAGGTTTTACATTTGATGTCGTTAAGATGCTCGAGAAAATAATATAAAGTTTCAGCAGCATATTAATCGTGTATGTGGGGGTATAGACCCGTATACCCTTATGGCTGGACTTGGGCCACGCCTGACAAGGTGGTCCAATCTGTCAGAATACGCTGCGCAGGTTACATGGCCGCTCGGCGTATCGCTCAAGGAATCGGAGATTGCCTTCACGGTCAAGGAAACTGGTCGGTTAGACTAGATATCGTATCCTCAGCGGATATGACAATTGTAATCGGTTAGGATTAGATTCCTTAGATCTGTAACCTTGCCCCCGGACTATATAAGGCGGGCAAGGACCCCCCTCAAAGCATCTCATCATACAGCAATACAATCCACCAAAGACGCAGGACGTAGGGTATTACGCAAACCTTGCGACCCGAACCTGGATAAATCCTTGTGCTCGTTTTGCGTCACCATCTAGATCGTCGTCTCGCGCACCTCCACCGACTAAACTACTACCGTGGGCATACCCCTCGGTAGACTGCCGACCATATTTCGTCGACAGTGGCGCGCCGGGTAGGGGGTGCGCGTGCGGACTCCATGGCGAGCCAGATGGTTGTTCTCCCTGCTTCCATGATCCCGGCGGCCGGCTTGACGTTCACGGTCGGAACGATCACCTGGACCACTGGCGTCAGCAACACCACCGAGGTTATGGGGGCGGTGCAGGCTTCCCCTGCGCCGATCGAATCTACACCAGCCACGGCGGGGCCGATCTCGGCACCTCTCCCTGGGTAGTCTACGCCGACCACGCGTCATCTGCTTCCTCGCTACCAAAGGAGGCAGCTCGACAATTCCGACCTGGTCGACTCCGTCGATCGGGTCACCACGGGTCTGGCCGAAACCTTGGCCTTGGTGGAGTCGATCAGAGATCAATCTATCGAGGACGGCCACGGTCCTGTTTATTACTCCCGGGTCAAGCGACCTGCCCGGATTAACCGCCAGAGGCGCCTGGGCCAAGATCTGACGATCACAGCAACTCCCGAAGGGCGAACGGTTCGTCTCCGACCAGGTCCCGCTACCGGCCTGAGGCTGGAGGACCATGAAGCCCAGACGGAGCACCCACCAGCCGCTTATCTGCGTGGGTTGGTAAACGCCGCTTCCATATATGGGGGCTACATCTCGCGTCTGTTCATGGATCATGCTGAGCACGACCATGTTGCAGATCTATATCTGTTGGATCCGCCTGAGGCCAATCTACCCGCTCCCACTGTTAACATGGTGGAGATCAAAGAGATCTGAGGAAACTCCCTCTCGACAATCCCTGAAGAGAGCACCGGATCTAGCACGGGGTCCACTCGTACCGTCTTCACCCTAATCGAAGAGGAGTTCCCGAAGTTTCCTCCGGGCTTCGGCGGCGCCATCTTCAACGTCGTCAGCGCCGATGAACCGTCCCATGAGGGAGAGACGTTACAAGAAAGAGTTGACTGGCTCGAGAGAAACGCCGACCGCACGGCTCGAAGGGTGGACCATGACAACACCGTATACGTGGAAGAGCAGCGCCGTCTCGGGCGCAACTTAGCCGACGCATTCGACATGTGTGGTGACCAGCGAGTCCATAGGACTCCGAGCGCCAACATTGCTATGGCCATGAACGAGCTCGCGAAGTTACCCCGCTCCCCAGCAATCGAAGCCATTGAGGCTTACCTTAAAGCTGCCACGGTTCAAGTCAACAAAAATCGCCTTGGAGGACGAGCTCCATCCGCATCTACAACTCGAAGTCGTCATCCCCGTTCCCAGCATGACCAGAGTCATCCGCCATCGAACAATCGTGGCGGGGGGCGTGACCTGGTCCAAGGAGGAGGTCGGGGTCCACACCATGGCGGTGGTCGCGGCGGCCATCGAGGTACCGACCAGGAGGTGGAGCAGCGCAGAGGTTACGACCTACGCGACCACCTTAGTGCTAATGTCAACTTAAGGGATCGCATCGAGAACAGTAGGCAAGCGCGACATGCATCTGAGATGCAGCGCAGGAACGACTACGACCAAGACCATGGAGCACCCTACCGTGGTCGGGCGACCACCGGCGGCGGTATTCCGGGTCTACGCCCGTTTACGAGCCGGCTCTGCGCTGTCGTTTGGCCGAGGAACTTCAAGCTCCACGACCTCGAAGCTTATGATGGCAAGGACAACCCCGAGCACTGGGTAACCCTCTACGAGATCGCGGTCCGAGCAGCCGGCGGAGACGAAGATGTCATGGCCAATTACCTCCCTGTAGTCATCAACCAATCCGCGAATCAGTGGCTTCTCAGCCTGCCGGAAGGCACTATCGACACCTGGGCTGAGCTCAGGAAGGCGTTCATCGAGAACTACATGGCCACATGTCAGCAGCCCGGCAATAAATACGATTTGGAAAAAGTCAGAGACTATCCAAATGAGTCGCTGCGTGACTACATCCGCTGCTTCTCGGAGACGCGGATATCCATCCCTAACATCAGCAACGACGAGGCCATCTCCGCTTTTATTAAGGGCCTCTGTTATCATGATGCCCTTAGAACCAAGTTGCTCCGCAAAAGACCCGAGTCAGTCCAGGACCTGCTCGCCGTGGCCAAGAAGTGGGCAGACGCTGATGAGGCCGACCAACAGATAAAGGAAGACGTCGGGCGAGCCCCCCGTTCTGACCAGCAAGACCGCCGTCTCGATGACCGGCACGATGATCGGCGCTACGACAACCGCGACCGCCGAAATAACAACCGCGACTGGCGTCGTGACCGGCGAGACGACCCTAGGGGACGGCCGAGCCAAGACCGCCGAACGGATCATTCCGTCAACGCCGTCAAGCCGAGGGCCAAGCGTGACTATGAGGGCGCCTACTCCAAGCTTCTTAGCGGTCCCTGCCCAGCTCACCCGAACTCCGACCACACGATGGGCGCCTGCAAAGGCTTAAAGGCTATTTACCGATCAGACCCCCGCAAGAAGATATGCGGTGATGGCTAGGATAATGAGCGGAGCAGCCAGCGGGACGACAAGAAGCACAACGAAGAGGACAAGGAAGATGACGACCGCGACAAGAATCCACGTCATTACCAGAGCCCTAATAGAACCGTCCGCACTATATTTGGGGGCAAGATAGCTCTGGAGACCGGGCGCGAAAGGAAGCTGACCGCCCGAGCAGTCATGGCAGTCGCCAATTCAGACGATAGGGTTGCAGACCCCAAGTATCCGGCTTGGTCGCACCGGGAAATCACGTTCAGCAGAGCTGATCAGTGGGCTAAGATCCCGGAGCCAGGTCGTTTTCCTCTCGTTCTGGACCCGGTTATCGGTAACGTCCGGTTCGAAAAGGTACTCATCGACGGCGGCAGCGCCCTTGACATTCTCTTCTGTAATGCCCTAACAGAGGGAGTTTCCTCAGATCTCTTTGATCTCCACCATGTTAACAGTGGGAGCGGGTAGATTGGCCTCAGGCGGATCCAACAGATATAGATCTGCAACATGGTCGTGCTCAGCATGATCCATGAACAGACGCGAGATGTAGCCCCCATATATGGAAGCGGCGTTTACCAACCCACGCAGATAAGCGGCTGGTGGGTGCTCCGTCTGGGCTTCATGGTCCTCCAGCCTCAGGCCGGTAGCGGGACCTGGTCGGAGACGAACCGTTCGCCCTTCGGGAGTTGCTGTGATCGTCAGATCTTGGCCCAGGCGCCTCTGGCGGTTAATCCGGGCAGGTCGCTTGACCCGGGAGTAATAAACAGGACCGTGGCCGTCCTCGATAGATTGATCTCTGATCGACTCCACCAAGGCCAAGGTTTCGGCCAGACCCGTGGTGACCCGATCGACGGAGTCGACCAGGTCGGAATTGTCGAGCTGCCTCCTTTGGTAGCGAGGAAGCAGATGACGCGTGGTCGGCGTAGACTACCCAGGGAGAGGTGCCGAGATCGGCCCCGCCGTGGCTGGTGTAGATTCGATCGGCGCAGGGGAAGCCTGCACCGCCCCCATAACCTCGGTGGTGTTGCTGACGCCAGTGGTCCAGGTGATCGTTCCGACCGTGAACGTCAAGCCGGCCGCCGGGATCATGGAAGCAGGGAGAACAACCATCTGGCTCGCCATGGAGTCCGCACGCGCACCCCCTACCCGGCGCGCCACTGTCGACGAAATATGGTCGGCAGTCTACCGAGGGGTATGCCCACGGTAGTAGTTTAGTCGGTGGAGGTGCGCGAGACGACGATCTAGATGGTGACGCAAAACGAGCACAAGGATTTATCCAGGTTCGGGTCGCAAGGTTTGCGTAATACCCTACGTCCTGCGTCTTTGGTGGATTGTATTGCTGTATGATGAGATGCTTTGAGGGGGGTCCTTGCCCGCCTTATATAGTCCGGGGGCAAGGTTACAGATCTAAGGAATCTAATCCTAACCGATTACAATTGTCATATCCGCTGAGGATACGATATCTAGTCTAACCGACCAGTTTCCTTGACCGTGAAGGCAATCTCCGATTCCTTGAGCGATACGCCGAGCGGCCATGTAACCTGCGCAGCGTATTCTGACAGATTGGACCACCTTGTCAGGCGTGGCCCAAGTCCAGCCATAAGGGTATACGGGTCTATACCCCCACATACACGATTAATATGCTGCTGAAACTTTATATTATTTTCTCGAGCATCTTAACGACATCAAATGTAAAACCTTAAAACTACAAAGTTGTAGATCTCACTGAGAGCTACAACTTTGGTATAAAAAATATCTTCATTTGACTCCATACAAAAAAGATATTATTTCTCTAATGCGGCAAGCGCGAGTACGCAATTATTATTGTGCTGAAATTTTATATTATTTTTTTAGCATCTTAACGTCCTTAAATTAAAAAACTCAAAATTAGAAAGTTGTAGATCTCATCGAGATCTACAATTTTCATATAAAAATTATCTTCATCTGACGTTGTATTGAAGAGTTATGATTTTTTGAAAGTTGAGTTTGGTCACGCCACTCCCGGTGGCGCAACAAAATAATACTGTCACACCAACGGGAGTGGCGTGGCAAGTTTTTCCACGTCGGAAATGCTGTCTAACATGGCAGATGCTATCGCGCCAGCATGAAGAGCCAAATCTGCAAAATATTTTTAGACGCGGTTATTATTAAAATATTAAATAAAAAGGATTAAAATATAAAAATTTCCCCGCCAACGAAGCTCCGATTCCTCCGAAGATCTTGCGAACAATCGGTCACCGACACGCGGGCCCTATGATGCCTAGAGGGTCCAGTATTATATTTTCTTCTATACATGCAGCTCTGGTTTGCTACTCTACTACTCCGGTGAGGTGTGTGCAGCCTGACAAACGAAATTTTGTAAGTACTTGCCCCGATGTTCCGGAATCTTCGGATGGGCTTGTTCCTAGTTCCCACTTTCCACGCCATGAGATCATCTTCTACTGTACTCCTACTAGTTTTTCCCCAGAAAAATATATCCCATGCATCTTCCTCCATTATTGCACATAAGCCCAATATGCTAACGAAGGGTTCTTCGCTGACGCTGGCCCGGGCTCCAAATCAATGAGTGTGTAACGATTAGTCCCTGAACTAATATAGAATAGTGAATTAGTGATGAGCCCATGCGGTCAAGAAAATAAGGCATCAGCGTATTCAAATCGTTCTGCTAGTTAGGCTCCCCTAGGTAGGGGTTATTATAGGGTATATCATGTTTGCATGCGGAAGAGCTAGCAGCAAGAACTGCGAGCACAATGTGCAATGTAATGGAGATGCAAGAACGGTGGCGAGGTGACGAGAGGAGGAAGAAGCAAATGGGCAGGTGGGTGATGATGGGGTTTGGAGGGCGAGATGGTGTGGCCTGTGGGTGTGTGGGGCTGTGAATATAGGCTGCGAACGCACATGAGGGGGATGGATCGAGGTCAATGGCATCCCTCCACTTGAGGCAGCATCTCCCAACCGCTCGAGACAATAATGCAAACTACTCGTAAAAGATAGCAGTGGAGATGGAAGCATCGTCTCGGTTAAGGACTGCTTCGAAGTAGCTTGTTTAAGCAAAGCTCATGGCAAAATAAACCACGGAGAAACTAGCTCTAGTACACAGTAGCATGACTCTGTTTGGGGTCAGAATTTTTTTTCTTTTCTTTTCTGGAAACTAATACTGAGCCCTGCGAAATTTCTTCCCAAATAGCACTGACAAGGTTTGCATCACATATTGTTCTCTTCTTGGAAAACAATGTCTCAAAAAACAAGAAAAAAATATCAGAATGTTCTTAGCGTACATTATTGATAGTGGGCTAGCTTCACAGAATTATTTTCTCAAGTATTGCTTTCCCATGCAAACATGATATACCCTATAATAACCCCTACCTAGGGGAGCCTAACTAGCAGAACGATTTGAATACGCTGATGCCTTATTTTCTTGACCGCATGGGCTCATCACTAATTCACTATTCTATATTAGTTCAGGGACTAATCGTTACACACTCATTGATTTGGAGCCCGGGCCAGCGTCAGCGAAGAACCCTTCGTTAGCATATTGGGCTTATGTGCAATAATGGAGGAAGATGCATGGGATATATTTTTCTGGGGAAAAACTAGTAGGAGTACAGTAGAAGATGATCTCATGGCGTGGAAAGTGGGAACTAGGAACAAGCCCATCCGAAGATTCCGGAACATCGGGGCAAGTACTTACAAAATTTCGTTTGTCAGGCTGCACACACCTCACCGGAGTAGTAGAGTAGCAAACCAGAGCTGCATGTATAGAAGAAAATATAATACTGGACCCTCTAGGCATCATAGGGCCCGCGTGTCGGTGACCGATTGTTCGCAAGATCTTCGGAGGAATCGGAGCTTCGTTGGCGGGGAAATTTTTATATTTTAATCCTTTTTATTTAATATTTTAATAATAACCGCGTCTAAAAATATTTTGCAGATTTGGCTCTTCATGCTGGCGCGATAGCATCTGCCATGTTAGACAGCAT
This sequence comes from Tripidium arundinaceum, assembly GCA_030439765.1. Classification (NCBI taxonomy): domain Eukaryota; kingdom Viridiplantae; phylum Streptophyta; class Magnoliopsida; order Poales; family Poaceae; genus Tripidium; species Tripidium arundinaceum. Next base: position 3,561 of record JAHUYU010000929.1, on the reverse strand, counting down.
TTCCGACGTGGAAAAACTTGCCACGCCACTCCCGTTGGTGTGACAGTATTATTTTGTTGCGCCACCGGGAGTGGCGTGACCAAACTCAACTTTCAAAAAATCATAACTCTTCAATACAACGTCAGATGAAGATAATTTTTATATGAAAATTGTAGATCTCGATGAGATCTACAACTTTCTAATTTTGAGTTTTTTAATTTAAGGACGTTAAGATGCTAAAAAAATAATATAAAATTTCAGCACAATAATAATTGCGTACTCGCGCTTGCCGCATTAGAGAAATAATATCTTTTTTGTATGGAGTCAAATGAAGATATTTTTTATACCAAAGTTGTAGCTCTCAGTGAGATCTACAACTTTGTAGTTTTAAGGTTTTACATTTGATGTCGTTAAGATGCTCGAGAAAATAATATAAAGTTTCAGCAGCATATTAATCGTGTATGTGGGGGTATAGACCCGTATACCCTTATGGCTGGACTTGGGCCACGCCTGACAAGGTGGTCCAATCTGTCAGAATACGCTGCGCAGGTTACATGGCCGCTCGGCGTATCGCTCAAGGAATCGGAGATTGCCTTCACGGTCAAGGAAACTGGTCGGTTAGACTAGATATCGTATCCTCAGCGGATATGACAATTGTAATCGGTTAGGATTAGATTCCTTAGATCTGTAACCTTGCCCCCGGACTATATAAGGCGGGCAAGGACCCCCCTCAAAGCATCTCATCATACAGCAATACAATCCACCAAAGACGCAGGACGTAGGGTATTACGCAAACCTTGCGACCCGAACCTGGATAAATCCTTGTGCTCGTTTTGCGTCACCATCTAGATCGTCGTCTCGCGCACCTCCACCGACTAAACTACTACCGTGGGCATACCCCTCGGTAGACTGCCGACCATATTCGTCGACAGTGGCGCGCCGGGTAGGGGGTGCGCGTGCGGACTCCATGGCGAGCCAGATGGTTGTTCTCCCTGCTTCCATGATCCCGGCGGCCGGCTTGACGTTCACGGTCGGAACGATCACCTGGACCACTGGCGTCAGCAACACCACCGAGGTTATGGGGGCGGTGCAGGCTTCCCCTGCGCCGATCGAATCTACACCAGCCACGGCGGGGCCGATCTCGGCACCTCTCCCTGGGTAGTCTACGCCGACCACGCGTCATCTGCTTCCTCGCTACCAAAGGAGGCAGCTCGACAATTCCGACCTGGTCGACTCCGTCGATCGGGTCACCACGGGTCTGGCCGAAACCTTGGCCTTGGTGGAGTCGATCAGAGATCAATCTATCGAGGACGGCCACGGTCCTGTTTATTACTCCCGGGTCAAGCGACCTGCCCGGATTAACCGCCAGAGGCGCCTGGGCCAAGATCTGACGATCACAGCAACTCCCGAAGGGCGAACGGTTCGTCTCCGACCAGGTCCCGCTACCGGCCTGAGGCTGGAGGACCATGAAGCCCAGACGGAGCACCCACCAGCCGCTTATCTGCGTGGGTTGGTAAACGCCGCTTCCATATATGGGGGCTACATCTCGCGTCTGTTCATGGATCATGCTGAGCACGACCATGTTGCAGATCTATATCTGTTGGATCCGCCTGAGGCCAATCTACCCGCTCCCACTGTTAACATGGTGGAGATCAAAGAGATCTGAGGAAACTCCCTCTGTTAGGGCATTACAGAAGAGAATGTCAAGGGCGCTGCCGCCGTCGATGAGTACCTTTTCGAACCGGACGTTACCGATAACCGGGTCCAGAACGAGAGGAAAACGACCTGGCTCCGGGATCTTAGCCCACTGATCAGCTCTGCTGAACGTGATTTCCCGGTGCGACCAAGCCGGATACTTGGGGTCTGCAACCCTATCGTCTGAATTGGCGACTGCCATGACTGCTCGGGCGGTCAGCTTCCTTTCGCGCCCGGTCTCCAGAGCTATCTTGCCCCCAAATATAGTGCGGACGGTTCTATTAGGGCTCTGGTAATGACGTGGATTCTTGTCGCGGTCGTCATCTTCCTTGTCCTCTTCGTTGTGCTTCTTGTCGTCCCGCTGGCTGCTCCGCTCATTATCCTAGCCATCACCGCATATCTTCTTGCGGGGGTCTGATCGGTAAATAGCCTTTAAGCCTTTGCAGGCGCCCATCGTGTGGTCGGAGTTCGGGTGAGCTGGGCAGGGACCGCTAAGAAGCTTGGAGTAGGCGCCCTCATAGTCACGCTTGGCCCTCGGCTTGACGGCGTTGACGGAATGATCCGTTCGGCGGTCTTGGCTCGGCCGTCCCCTAGGGTCGTCTCGCCGGTCACGACGCCAGTCGCGGTTGTTATTTCGGCGGTCGCGGTTGTCGTAGCGCCGATCATCGTGCCGGTCATCGAGACGGCGGTCTTGCTGGTCAGAACGGGGGGCTCGCCCGACGTCTTCCTTTATCTGTTGGTCGGCCTCATCAGCGTCTGCCCACTTCTTGGCCACGGCGAGCAGGTCCTGGACTGACTCGGGTCTTTTGCGGAGCAACTTGGTTCTAAGGGCATCATGATAACAGAGGCCCTTAATAAAAGCGGAGATGGCCTCGTCGTTGCTGATGTTAGGGATGGATATCCGCGTCTCCGAGAAGCAGCGGATGTAGTCACGCAGCGACTCATTTGGATAGTCTCTGACTTTTTCCAAATCGTATTTATTGCCGGGCTGCTGACATGTGGCCATGTAGTTCTCGATGAACGCCTTCCTGAGCTCAGCCCAGGTGTCGATAGTGCCTTCCGGCAGGCTGAGAAGCCACTGATTCGCGGATTGGTTGATGACTACAGGGAGGTAATTGGCCATGACATCTTCGTCTCCGCCGGCTGCTCGGACCGCGATCTCGTAGAGGGTTACCCAGTGCTCGGGGTTGTCCTTGCCATCATAAGCTTCGAGGTCGTGGAGCTTGAAGTTCCTCGGCCAAACGACAGCGCAGAGCCGGCTCGTAAACGGGCGTAGACCCGGAATACCGCCGCCGGTGGTCGCCCGACCACGGTAGGGTGCTCCATGGTCTTGGTCGTAGTCGTTCCTGCGCTGCATCTCAGATGCATGTCGCGCTTGCCTACTGTTCTCGATGCGATCCCTTAAGTTGACATTAGCACTAAGGTGGTCGCGTAGGTCGTAACCTCTGCGCTGCTCCACCTCCTGGTCGGTACCTCGATGGCCGCCGCGACCACCGCCATGGTGTGGACCCCGACCTCCTCCTTGGACCAGGTCACGCCCCCCGCCACGATTGTTCGATGGCGGATGACTCTGGTCATGCTGGGAACGGGGATGACGACTTCGAGTTGTAGATGCGGATGGAGCTCGTCCTCCAAGGCGATTTTTGTTGACTTGAACCGTGGCAGCTTTAAGGTAAGCCTCAATGGCTTCGATTGCTGGGGAGCGGGGTAACTTCGCGAGCTCGTTCATGGCCATAGCAATGTTGGCGCTCGGAGTCCTATGGACTCGCTGGTCACCACACATGTCGAATGCGTCGGCTAAGTTGCGCCCGAGACGGCGCTGCTCTTCCACGTATACGGTGTTGTCATGGTCCACCCTTCGAGCCGTGCGGTCGGCGTTTCTCTCGA
>JAHUYU010003369.1:0-14957 GCA_030439765.1 Tripidium arundinaceum | reverse complement strand
TTTTTTTTTTTTTTATGAGGGCCTAAGTACAGGAATTTGATCGCTTTGGTGATTGTTTTTGTACTTGCGTTCTTATAATCTGGTGGGCTGTTACATAGTTGACCCAAAAATGATATCATCAACATATATTTGCAACACGAATAAGTCCTTGCTAATCTTCTTGATGAAGAGGGTAGTGTCAACCTTGCCCATCTTGAACCCTTTAGAGAGTAGGAAGTCCCTCAACCTCTCATACCATGCTCTAGGTGCTTGCTTCAAACCATAAATGCCTTCTTGAGCTTGTAAACATGGTTGAGCTTCTTGTCATTCTCAAATCCGGGTGGTTGCTCAACATACACCAACTCATTGATATATCCATTTAGGAATGCACTCTTCACATCCATTTGATAGAGCTTGATGTTGTGGGCACAAGCATAAGCTAATAAGATTCTTTTTGCTTCCAATCTTGCGGGCATATGTTTCTCCAAAGTCAAGACCTTCCACTTGTGTATAGCCTAGTGCTACAAATATTTCCTTGTTCCTCACAACTATGCCATCTTGATCCTATTTGTTGCAAAAGACCCACTTAGTGCCAATCACATTGTAATTCTTAGACCTCTCTACTAGTTCCCATACTTGATTGCGGGTGAAGTTGTTCAACTCTTAATGCATAGCATTCACCCAATCAACATCAATCAAAGCATCTTCTATCTTGGTTGGCTCAAATGATGATACAAAGGAGTAGTGCTCACAAAATGAAGCCAATCTTGATCTAGTTTGCACACCACTTCTAATATCACAAATAATTTGATCTGGAGGATGATTTCTTGCAATGTGAGTTGGTTGGAGAACTTGAGATTGATCACTTGCACTTGGTGGGGCATTTGATTGATTCACATGAGATGGACTAGCTTGATGATCTTGAGCTTGTTGGGCTTGAGATTTATCATGAACACCACTTGTACTAGCTTGACCATTGTTTTGCATGCTTGGTGGAGGGAGCACTTGAATCTTATTAGCTTATGCTTGTGCCCACAACATCAAGCTCTATCAAATGGATGTGAAGAGTGCATTCCTAAATGGATATATCAATGAGTTGGTGTATGTTGAGCAACCACCCGGATTTGAGAATGACAAGAAGCTCAACCATGTTTACAAGCTCAAGAAGGCATTTTATGGTTTGAAGCAAGCACCTAGAGCATGGTATGAGAGGTTGAGGGACTTCCTACTCTCTAAAGGGTTCAAGATGGGCAAGGGTTGACACTACCCTCTTCATCAAGAAGATTAGCAAGGACTTATTCGTGTTGCAAATATATGTTGATGATATCATTTTTGGGTCAACTATGTAACAGCCCACCAGATTATAAGAACGCAAGTACAAAAACAATCACCAAAGCGATCAAATTCCTGTACTTAGGCCCTCATAACCCCGGTAGTCCGGAAATCTCAAAGGATTTCAAACAACTTTCGCATACAACCAAGATCGTAATCAGTTCAACATAACACATCATTCGTTACATCAGTTCACAAGTAGCGTACGGATCTATCCCGTCTGTGTCGATTAAGGACCGATTCTTGGAGCCTTTCCTGTTCATGTTGAACGCATGCCTCTCTCTTAGTTGGCCGGGTCTGGAGACCGACCACGAAGTCGAGTAGCTCAACTCAGGCCGGGAGTCGGCAAGTATAAAGTACGCCTCGGAAGGGAGCCATAGGCGTGAGTCCAAGGGCAGGTGATTTAAAAGTCCTGATCGTCCTGGCCGAAGGGTAATCCCTGAGAGTGCGGGCGCTGACCGAACCCGCGAAGTTGGTTCCTGAGTTGTACCAAAGGTGACCTAATGCTCCTCAACGGAGGAAGTCATGGGTGAGAGTTAGGAATACCCCCTCAGCTGAGTTGTAATTCGATTCGAGTCGCCGTCTCTCCGGTTAGTGAGAACTTGACGGGTTTATCTCCAACGTAGATATCCCTAAATAACTTGATGGTTCAGGAATGATAATGATGACGATGGCTTTATTATACCTGCTATGGTTAATAATGTTTGCTCCTAATAAAGTGAGTGCTCTAGTACAGGTGCTAATCTAGATGACAGGTTCATGATGATTAACTTGATGCTTAAGCATTAAATGTTTACTTATCTGTACTAAGCTTTTATGCAAAAAGTCTTCAAGCTAGCCCACTCATATCGGCCTTGCATACTCCTTGGTGTCACTTTATTTCTGGTTTTTTACGGGTAAGTCTAGCTGAGTACATTCGAGTACTCAGGGTTTATTTCCCCACCTGTTGCAGATGACCTGTTCTATCATGGGTGCTGCAAGTATTGCCTTCTCCCAGCTGGGGATGAAGACTAGACCGTTGGGCGCGGTCTCTACTAGTGTTCTTATCTGAAGATGCTTTCGTGGAACATGATCCTTACCCTGGCAATGTATTTGAACTTATGAAGTTATGTATTGAATTATGTTGCTTCCGCTAATCAAACTTGGTTTGTAATCTTTTATTTCCAACTCCGATGGATGTAATCCGTACGCTACTTGTGAACTGATGTAACGAATGATGTGTTATGTTGAACTGATTACGATCTTGGTTGTATGCGAAAGTTGTTTGAAATCCTTTGAGATTTCCGGACTACCGGGGTTATGAGGGCCTAAGTACAGGAATTTGATCGCTTTGGTGATTGTTTTTGTACTTGCGTTCTTATAATCTGGTGGGCTGTTACATAGTTGACCCAAAAATGATATCATCAACATATATTTGCAACACGAATAAGTCCTTGCTAATCTTCTTGATGAAGAGGGTAGTGTCAACCTTGCCCATCTTGAACCCTTTAGAGAGTAGGAAGTCCCTCAACCTCTCATACCATGCTCTAGGTGCTTGCTTCAAACCATAAAATGCCTTCTTGAGCTTGTAAACATGGTTGAGCTTCTTGTCATTCTCAAATCCGGGTGGTTGCTCAACATACACCAACTCATTGATATATCCATTTAGGAATGCACTCTTCACATCCATTTGATAGAGCTTGATGTTGTGGGCACAAGCATAAGCTAATAAGATTCTTTTTGCTTCCAATCTTGCGGGCATATGTTTCTCCAAAGTCAAGACCTTCCACTTGTGTATAGCCTAGTGCTACAAATATTTCCTTGTTCCTCACAACTATGCCATCTTGATCCTATTTGTTGCAAAAGACCCACTTAGTGCCAATCACATTGTAATTCTTAGACCTCTCTACTAGTTCCCATACTTGATTGCGGGTGAAGTTGTTCAACTCTTAATGCATAGCATTCACCCAATCAACATCAATCAAAGCATCTTCTATCTTGGTTGGCTCAAATGATGATACAAAGGAGTAGTGCTCACAAAATGAAGCCAATCTTGATCTAGTTTGCACACCACTTCTAATATCACAAATAATTTGATCTGGAGGATGATTTCTTGCAATGTGAGTTGGTTGGAGAACTTGAGATTGATCACTTGCACTTGGTGGGGCATTTGATTGATTCACATGAGATGGACTAGCTTGATGATCTTGAGCTTGTTGGGCTTGAGATTTATCATGAACACCACTTGTACTAGCTTGACCATTGTTTTGCATGCTTGGTGGAGGGAGCACTTGAATCTTATCATCTTCCACATCTATCACCCCTCTATGTCGAATATCAGCAATATCCATATTCTTCATTACATTGCTCAATTGTATGCCTCTCACATCATCTAAGTTCTCATTTTCATCTTGAGAGCCATTTGTTTCATCAAACTCAACATCATGCACTTCTTCCACTATTCCATGTGTCTTGTTCCAAACTCTATATGCTTTGCTTGTAGTGGAGTAACCAAGTAAGAACCCTTCATCACACTTCTTCTCAAATTTGCTCAATCTAGTGTCTTTCTTGAGAATATAACATTTACAACCAAACACTCTAAAATATGCAATGTTGGGCTTTCTTACATTCAAGAGCTCATATGGTGTCTTTTTCAATAGCCAGTGACAATAGAGTCGGTTGCTACAATAGCAAGCCGTATTGATTGCTTCCGCCCAAATGAATCACTCACATTGTATTCACTAAGCATAGACCTTGCCATGTCAATTAATGTTGTATTCTTCCTCTCAACAAGGCCATTTGATTGTGGAGTGTATTTGGCCAAAAATTGATGCTTGATTCCAAATTCATCACAAAGCTCATCAATTCTTGTATTCTTAAATTCACTTCTATTGTCACTTCTCACTTTATTGATTCTTGTATCAAACTCATTTTGGCTTCTCTTGACAAATGACTTGAATATGACAAAGACTTCACTTTTGTCAACTAGAAAGAAGACCCATGTGTATCTAGTAAAGTCACCCACTATCACAAAGCCATACTTGTCTCCACCAATGCTTGTATATGTTGTTGGCCCAAAAAAATTCATGTGCAATAACTCAAATGCATTGCTTGTGCACATCATGCTCTTGTTGGGATGAGTGTTTCCAACTTGCTTCCCGGCTTGACAAGAACTGCATAATCTATGTTTCTCAAACATCACATCTTTCAAGCCCTTCACTAGATCATGCTTGACCAACTTATCCAATTGCTTTATTCCAACATGTGCCAACCTCCTATGCCACAACCAACCCATGCTAGACTTGGTGAACAAACAAGTTGAGAGTTGAGCTTCAATAGCATTAAAATCCACCAAATAGAGATTCTCATATCTAAATACTTTGAAGATCAAATCCAAACCATCCACACTTATGATCTCCACATCATCAGTCCCAAATATGCATTTGAATCCCAAATCACACAATTGTGCCATGGACAAGAGATTGGAGTTGACAGATTCTACTAGCAACACATTGGATATGCTCATATCATTTGAAATTGCAATCTTTTCAAGTCCCTTGACCTTGCCTTTGCCATTATCACCAAAAGTAATACTATCAAACTCATTTTGCCCACTTGAGTTGAATGATTTGAACATCCCTTGATCTCCGGGCATGTGTTGAGTGCACCCACTATCAAGCACCCAATGCCTTCCTCCGGCTTTATAATTGACCTACAAGAGAAGATCAATTCTTTTTAGGTACCCAAACCTTTTTGGGTCCTCCAAGGTTAGTGAATAGGCTCTTGACACCCAAATAACTTTCTTCTTTGAGCCCACAATAGGTGCACCAATGAACTTAGCTTCCACACCATTAACACCCTTGGTAAGCAAATAGCAAGAATCAAATTGAATGGAGGATACATTAGCATTTTTCTTGTTCTTACAATATTGCTCTACATGCCCAACTTGCTTGCATCTATTGCAAAACCGACCATTGCCCTTCACAAAACTAGTCTTGTAAGTGACAAAGGCTGCCTTGCCATTCTTGGAGGTATAGTCCAATCCCTCTTTGTTGAGAGAAAACATTTGGCTACCCAAGCACTTTAGCAAGCGGGCCTCACCGCCATAGGCCTTGCCTAAGGCAAAGTGAGCTCATTGACCTCTCTCTTGAGGGTCTCATTTTCCACCATAAGTAAGGCACCATAAGTGAAACCATCACTCATAGGTAAAGTAGTAGTGGATGAGCTACAAGAAGGGTTAGTGGGAGCAACAACAATAGGAGTATAAAATGATTCATCAAGTATATCACAAGTGACTCCTATGTTGCTAGTTGCAATTGGTTCCTTCTTGCTATTGGCAATAAGAGAAGAGTAAGCTTTTCAAGCTTCTCATGAGCATTCACAAGCCTCTCATGACTGGCCGTGAGCTCCCCAAAAGATTGCTCAAGAGCATCATGCTTCTTGCGTAATTCTTTGCACTCCTTTCTCTTCTTATCAATGTAAGATTGAGCCTCTTGCAATAGCTCCATGAGCACCTCCTTGGAGAGGTCATCCTCATCCTTACTATCACTCCCACTATCGCTTCATCGGTTTGTACCTTAGGGCCCTTGGCCATGGAGCATGTCGATGGAGCATCAAAGAGAGAAGGCTTGTTGTTGATAGCAATGCTTGCAAGAGCCTTCTTCTTGATGGTCTTCCTCTCATCATCACTATCATCATCATCATCATTTGAGGAAGTATCACTATCCCATGTGACACAATAAGAGTGACCCTTCTTCTTCTTATTGAAGGTCATCTTCTTCTCTTTCTTGTCATCCTTCTCATCATTATCACTATTGTAAGGACAATCCACAATGAGATCATCCTTGCTCTTGCACTTGAAGCACCTTCTCACTTCTTCCTTGTTCTTTGATGAATTCTTTCTTCTTCTAGCCCCATAGCCCTTCTTCTTCATGAACTTGCCAAGTCTCTTCATAAAGAGGGTCATTTCTTCATCTTCATCATCACAAGAACCCTCATCTTCATCATCACTAGGCTCATCTTTCTTTTGCTTGCCCTTGCTCTTGGATGATGTGGTGGCTTTGAATGCCACACTCCTTTTCTTCTCCCACCAGTTCTTGAGGTGCCTCCCACCAAGTTTGACACATTGGTTGCCATTCTTATGAGGAGCGGCTTCAAGGATGTTACCCTCACCCAAGTACTAGGTGATGTCATGACTCAAGAGGCATACCGTGTGGAAAGGGGTGGGGAAGACAAGGAAGATGAGAAGAAGAAAAGGAGTGTGGCATTCAAAGCCACCACATCATCCAAGAGCAAGGGCAAGCAAAAGAAAGATGAGCCTAGTGATGATGAAGATGAGGGTTCTTGTGATGATGAAGATGAAGAAATGACCCTCTTTATGAAGAGACTTGGCAAGTTCATGAAGAAGAAGGGCTATGGGGCTAGAAGAAGAAAGAATTCATCAAAGAACAAGGAAGAAGTGAGAAGGTGCTTCAAGTGCAAGAGCAAGGATGATCTCATTGTGGATTGTCCTTACAATAGTGATAATGATGAGAAGGATGACAAGAAAGAGAAGAAGATGACCTTCAATAAGAAGAAGAAGGGTCACTCTTATTGTGTCACATGGGATAGTGATACTTCCTCAAATGATGATGATGATGATAGTGATGATGAGAGGAAGACCATCAAGAAGAAGGCTCTTGCAAGCATTGCTATCAACAACAAGCCTTCTCTCTTTGATGCTCCATCGACATGCTCCATGGCCAAGGGCCCTAAGGTACAAACCGATGAAGCGATAGTGGGAGTGATAGTAAGGATGAGGATGACCTCTCCAAGGAGGTGCTCATGGAGCTATTGCAAGAGGCTCAATCTTACATTGATAAGAAGAGAAAGGAGTGCAAAGAATTACGCAAGAAGCATGATGCTCTTGAGCAATCTTTTGGGGAGCTCACGGCCAGTCATGAGAGGCTTGTGAATGCTCATGAGAAGCTTGAAAAGCTTACTCTTCTCTTATTGCCAATAGCAAGAAGGAACCAATTGCAACTAGCAACATAGGAGTCACTTGTGATATACTTGATGAATCATTTTATACTCCTATTGTTGTTGCTCCCACTAACCCTTCTTGTAGCTCATCCACTACTACTTTACCTATGAGTGATGGTTTCACTTATGGTGCCTTACTTATGGTGGAAAATGAGACCCTCAAGAGAGAGGTCAATGAGCTCACTTTGCCTTAGGCAAGGCCTATGGCGGTGAGGCCCGCTTGCTAAAGTGCTTGGGTAGCCAAATGTTTTCTCTCAACAAAGAGGGATTGGACTATACCTCCAAGAATGGCAAGGCAGCCTTTGTCACTTACAAGACTAGTTTTGTGAAGGGCAATGGTCGGTTTTGCAATAGATGCAAGCAAGTTGGGCATGTAGAGCAATATTGTAAGAACAAGAAAAATGCTAATGTATCCTCCATTCAATTTGATTCTTGCTATTTGCTTACCAAGGGTGTTAATGGTGTGGAAGCTAAGTTCATTGGTGCACCTATTGTGGGCTCAAAGAAGAAAGTTATTTGGGTGTCAAGAGCCTATTCACTAACCTTGGAGGACCCAAAAGGTTTGGGTACCTAAAAAGAATTGATCTTCTCTTGGGTGGGTAGGTCAATTATAAAGCCGGAGGAAGGCATTGGGTGCTTGATAGTGGGTGCACTCAACACATGCCCGGAGATCAAGGGATGTTCAAATCATTCAACTCAAGTGGGCAAAATGAGTTTGATAGTATTACTTTTGGTGATAATGGCAAAGGCAAGGTCAAGGGACTTGAAAAGATTGCAATTTCAAATGATATGAGCATATCCAATGTGTTGCTAGTAGAATCTGTCAACTCCAATCTCTTGTCCATGGCACAATTGTGTGATTTGGGATTCAAATGCATATTTGGGACTGATGATGTGGAGATCATAAGTGTGGATGGTTTGGATTTGATCTTCAAAGTATTTAGATATGAGAATCTCTATTTGGTGGATTTTAATGCTATTGAAGCTCAACTCTCAACTTGTTTGTTCACCAAGTCTAGCATGGGTTGGTTGTGGCATAGGAGGTTGGCACATGTTGGAATAAAGCAATTGGATAAGTTGGTCAAGCATGATCTAGTGAAGGGCTTGAAAGATGTGATGTTTGAGAAACATAGATTATGCAGTTCTTGTCAAGCCGGGAAGCAAGTTGGAAACACTCATCCCAACAAGAGCATGATGTGCACAAGCAATGCATTTGAGTTATTGCACATGAATTTTTTTGGGCCAACAACATATACAAGCATTGGTGGAGACAAGTATGGCTTTGTGATAGTGGGTGACTTTACTAGATACACATGGGTCTTCTTTCTAGTTGACAAAAGTGAAGTCTTTGTCATATTCAAGTCATTTGTCAAGAGAAGCCAAAATGAGTTTGATACAAGAATCAATAAAGTGAGAAGTGACAATAGAAGTGAATTTAAGAATACAAGAATTGATGAGCTTTGTGATGAATTTGGAATCAAGCATCAATTTTTGGCCAAATACACTCCACAATCAAATGGCCTTGTTGAGAGGAAGAATACAACATTAATTGACATGGCAAGGTCTATGCTTAGTGAATACAATGTGAGTGATTCATTTTGGGCGGAAGCAATCAATACGGCTTGCTATTGTAGCAACCGACTCTATTGTCACTGGCTATTGAAAAAGACACCATATGAGCTCTTGAATGTAAGAAAGCCCAACATTGCATATTTTAGAGTGTTTGGTTGTAAATGTTATATTCTCAAGAAAGACACTAGATTGAGCAAATTTGAGAAGAAGTGTGATGAAGGGTTCTTACTTGGTTACTCCACTACAAGCAAAGCATATAGAGTTTGGAACAAGACACATGGAATAGTGGAAGAAGTGCATGATGTTGAGTTTGATGAAACAAATGGCTCTCAAGATGAAAATGAGAACTTAGATGATGTGAGAGGCATACAATTGAGCAATGTAATGAAGAATATGGATATTGCTGATATTCGACATAGAGGGGTGATAGATGTGGAAGATGATAAGATTCAAGTGCTCCCTCCACCAAGCATGCAAAACAATGGTCAAGCTAGTACAAGTGGTGTTCATGATAAATCTCAAGCCCAACAAGCTCAAGATCATCAAGCTAGTCCATCTCATGTGAATCAATCAAATGCCCCACCAAGTGCAAGTGATCAATCTCAAGTTCTCCAACCAACTCACATTGCAAGAAATCATCCTCCAGATCAAATTATTTGTGATATTAGAAGTGGTGTGCAAACTAGATCAAGATTGGCTTCATTTTGTGAGCACTACTCCTTTGTATCATCATTTGAGCCAACCAAGATAGAAGATGCTTTGATTGATGTTGATTGGGTGAATGCTATGCATTAAGAGTTGAACAACTTCACCCGCAATCAAGTATGGGAACTAGTAGAGAGGTCTAAGAATTACAATGTGATTGGCACTAAGTGGGTCTTTTGCAACAAATAGGATCAAGATGGCATAGTTGTGAGGAACAAGGAAATATTTGTAGCACTAGGCTATACACAAGTGGAAGGTCTTGACTTTGGAGAAACATATGCCCGCAAGATTGGAAGCAAAAAGAATCTTATTAGCTTATGCTTGTGCCCACAACATCAAGCTCTATCAAATGGATGTGAAGAGTGCATTCCTAAATGGATATATCAATGAGTTGGTGTATGTTGAGCAACCACCCGGATTTGAGAATGACAAGAAGCTCAACCATGTTTACAAGCTCAAGAAGGCATTTTATGGTTTGAAGCAAGCACCTAGAGCATGGTATGAGAGGTTGAGGGACTTCCTACTCTCTAAAGGGTTCAAGATGGGCAAGGTTGACACTACCCTCTTCATCAAGAAGATTAGCAAGGACTTATTCGTGTTGCAAATATATGTTGATGATATCATTTTTGGGTCAACTATGTAACAGCCCACCAGATTATAAGAACGCAAGTACAAAAACAATCACCAAAGCGATCAAATTCCTGTACTTAGGCCCTCATAACCCCGGTAGTCCGGAAATCTCAAAGGATTTCAAACAACTTTCGCATACAACCAAGATCGTAATCAGTTCAACATAACACATCATTCGTTACATCAGTTCACAAGTAGCGTACGGATTACATCCATCGGAGTTGGAAATAAAAGATTACAAACCAAGTTTGATTAGCGGAAGCAACATAGTTCAATACATAACTTCATAAGTTCAAATACATTGCCAGGGTAAGGATCATGTTCCACGAAAGCATCTTCAGATAAGAACACTAGTAGAGACCGCGCCCAACGGTCTAGTCTTCATCCCCAGCTGGGAGAAGGCAATACTTGCAGCACCCATGATAGAACAGGTCATCTGCAACAGGTGGGGAAATAAACCCTGAGTACTCGAATGTACTCAGCTAGACTTACCCGTAAAAAACCAGAAATAAAGTGACACCAAGGAGTATGCAAGGCCGATATGAGTGGGCTAGCTTGAAGACTTTTTGCATAAAAGCTTAGTACAGATAAGTAAACATTTAATGCTTAAGCATCAAGTTAATCATCATGAACCTGTCATCTAGATTAGCACCTGTACTAGAGCACTCACTTTATTAGGAGCAAACATTATTAACCATAGCAGGTATAATAAAGCCATCGTCATCATTATCATTCCTGAACCATCAAGTTATTTAGGGATATCTACGTTGGAGATAAACCCGTCAAGTTCTCACTAACCGGGAGAGACGGCGACTCGAATCGAATTACAACTCAGCTGAGGGGGTATTCCTAACTCTCACCCATGACTTCCTCCGTTGAGGAGCATTAGGTCACCTTTGGTACAACTCAGGAACCAACTTCGCGGGTTCGGTCAGCGCCCGCACTCTCAGGGATTACCCTTCGGCCAGGACGATCAGGACTTTTAAATCACCTGCCCTTGGACTCACGCCTATGGCTCCCTTCCGAGGCGTACTTTATACTTGCCGACTCCCGGCCTGAGTTGAGCTACTCGACTTCGTGGTCGGTCTCCAGACCCGGCCAACTAAGAGAGAGGCATGCGTTCAACATGAACAGGAAAGGCTCCAAGAATCGGTCCTTAATCGACACAGACGGGGATAGATCCATACCCAAGACCTCCATGCCTTGTTGCTTTACTATCATCATCCCGTCCGGTCTCATTTCATTTCATTAACACAAGGTTCTTTTCCACGATAGCAAATATAGCCAACCGTGCCATATGTATATTCCTATAACTCGCAGGTGATAGGAAATCACCCGACTTCTACCGCTTAGAGCAGGGCTAAGCATCTACTCGATCCTGAGCTATATAGGATTCATGGTATAGTTTCTGGACAAGGATGGGATATCAATGCAGCAAGTGTCTTCATCCAACACCTAACTTAATGCAACAATACATATAACATAATACTCAATTGCATTTCAGAAATTAGGAGGCTTATAATGCTCCGGGGCTTGCCTGGGGTCCAATACTAAGTTAGTGTTTGTTAGGTGACACCCGCTTGGCGAGTACTTCTCAACCCAGTACTTGTCCAGTCCATCCATCTTCGGGATTGGTCCACCAACATCATCTTGTGGATTAGTCCACCATTTCGTCATCTTGTGGTCAACTCCACTTCAGGTTCTTCACTCCACGTGATCATCATCTAGCGTACCTAAATGATGCACCATGCATATGTATGAACAAAAGGAAGGCAACACAAGACAACACAATGCAACACTATAATGGCACAAACACTAGATAGCAAGGCATTGCAACATTTACAAGTAAGCACTAGCTAATCATATATCACAAGCTATATGAATCTATCACCACTGAAATTATGAGATAACACTACCAAGCATGCTTAACAAGACAAGAGCAATGCAAAGCAATCAATCAAACAAACACATTCAGAACAGCAGCCTAGCAGTCATATGTTTTAATCATAACAGGAGCTATACTCATCCAACAAGGATGATCTAAGACTTTCTGGAAAGTATATTAAATTGTCTACAACTTTGTTATTATCACTTGTCAAACCCAGTTTAGGTCCAAACTCAGTGTATAACCTGTGCCCAACTGGTGACTAACACCTGAGGTGTTACAGCCCTCCCCCCTTAAAAGAATCTCGTCCCGAGATTCCGGGTGAAAAGACTTTCAAGGGTAGAGAAGCATGTCATCCATTTCCAAACATGGTGATAGCACAAGGTTACTTAAAACTTCCTAGCCATGGCATAGGTTTATTCCAGTTGTGACGGCTGTAATATATGTGTATACCAGCTGTAACATATGTGACATATGTTGTTACCAGTTGTGCCAGCTATAAAATATGTGACACACCAGCCGTGGCATGTGTAAGCAGTCGTTCTGATAGTTCATGGTGAAGTATCGATAGCAAGGGTCTAGTTGTCATCCCAATCCAACAAGGTGCTTTGGTTTATCTCAACTCAAACACAAGAGAGGTTATTAGGAATATGGCAACTTTTTTATCCTTCATGTCTTCTTAGTAGCAACTCTGGGTTTGATGAATTTCCTTCATTGACTTCCATGAAACATTATTACTTTGGGAGAAAATCCAAGAGACCATTGTCCTAAGTACTTGTTCTCGATGCATGGAGGGTGATTCAGAGCACAGCGAACTACTCACATCATCTGCTTCCCAAGTAGGCATCGCATGTACCACTTTCCATAAAGGCTGAGATCATAGATGGGGCAAACATTCTCTAAAGTTGAGAAAAACCGACTAATCCATCAGAAAATGTCTCTGCCGATCGTAACTATCAATTTACTCAGTTGCTAACTAATGGGCAACTTCATAACATTTCATGTGTGCAGTTCTCTTCCTCTGATAACGACACTGTATTATCTGAATCTGTTAAGCGAGCGGTGAATGTGATAGCTGACTCCATAGGCTTAGCGGTGTCGGTGATCCTTATCCAAGAGAATCCTCATATCCAAGTGACAACAGTCATTTGGGATGAATCCGATGCAACCTCTTGGTAAAAACACCAAACTAGAGAATCCGTACACTATTAAGAAGGCCGGGTACCATTTTCCTTTATGGTGCAGTTGCACAATAAGTGGGGTTGACTTCAACTGTGACAAAACTAGTCTTGTTGTACTTCTTTTGATATTGAACCTTTCTTTCCAGTCGTCAACCAACAATTGTCTGAATCTTTTGCTTGGAGAAACCAGGTGACGTACCTAATGTTCTTCCGAAGCTATCTGTTCTAGCCTCTGAGCTCGGATGGGAAATCTTCTCACCGAAGACCCCTAATCATCCCCACTCAAAGCTGTATCAGATGCCTCATATCAACTTTTAACACTGAGCTTTCTTCCTAATGCTAATAAGCAGCTCAAGATCAAGATCTAAAATTTGTTGTTTGACACTTCTCAAATTGTTTTCCACTCGTAGTTCTACAAATTGCTCTGTAGAACACCTTGATTTCGCAACATTACAAAAATGGGACGTCAAAAGCGAGGAACAAAGGTGCAGGCGTCATATGTAAGGCATATGAAGAATTACACCTACAGCAACACCCAAAACAAGTTGCATCTTGACATTATTCCTGAACATCACTTTCCAAAACGAAGAATGATAGCGGTCAACAGAAAATTACAAATTCCATTTGCCTTGGAAAACAGTTCACATCTCACAAAATATTGCTCCATTATGTATGAAATTTGGTAGGCATGTAGACCCATAAGTCCTTTAACTACTGACCAAAATTCAGCTCAAACGGACACTGTTTGACTGCCTTAACAATTCATATACCAAACTGCTCTGTTCTGAAATTGCAGTGACTTAAATTATCAAACCTTTCTCAACTCTGAGGCTTTACTCCATCAAACTTCAAACCAATCGGATAGAGTGGAGTACTCAAAGTGAGGAATGAGTTCACACAATTTAGTGCTATTCCATCAACATCTGAGCCACCAAACACTGGCTTGAAAGTGACCGGTTTAGTGCCAGAAAATCCGGACATATTTCCTGTTCTTCAGTTTAATTGTTTCCTCTAGAAGAGCTTTGATAATATTTAAAATCCTGCAGGCTTATACTCAAACCGTCGAGAAGTAAAAACTCCATCAACAAAGGCTTCGGCACATTCAGAATTTGCAGAGCCTCACTTGGATCCTTCTCACAAGAATGGAGGACACCAAATCCAGGGTGAGTCCTTAGCACTATCTTTGTGATTGTCCAAGATGGAACCGGATTGATTTCAGCAGGGGATAGGAGCGAAAATGACACAAACATTGTCAATTGGTTTACTAATTCCCCGCATAGCATTGCTTTGTGACACATAACCTTCATCGTCGGATCGAACATTCGATTATGCTCATGGGATATATTTTGCCAACACATCAGGTTCCGATCCTGGGACCTGTGGGTTATGGGCCCACCTAAGAGAGCGAATGAACAAACTCCTGTATTTCATTAGCAGAGAAACCTATCTCCTCGTGCAGAACATGATAATGGGTCGGTCTTATTATTCCCATAACTAAATACTCTCCATACATGCATCCCCCGATGCATATACTTTAGTATCACAGCTACCCGACAGACATACCCACAATTAAGTACTTTCATAAATACATGGTTGGACATGTAAGTATGCTAGTAACCACAACTAACTCTCCCCTAAACCGTCGGTTGGACGGTCATGCTCTCACAACTCAC
>JAHUYU010001021.1:0-16534 GCA_030439765.1 Tripidium arundinaceum | reverse complement strand
GGGTATGAATAATACTATGAAGAGTTCTTCCATAGTCATGCTCTCATATCATTTATATAGCAATGCATATGAACTAGAGTATATTGTACCGTTATAATCATGATATATGAACTAGTATATAGTTTGTATGTTATGATCTTAACATGTTCTTTTGACATGATCTTAGCATATGAACTAGACTATAGTCCCTATGTTATGATCTCATCATATAGAACTGTATGTTTAACCATTCATGCTATATATATGATGAGGATTAGAGCTAAGTTGAGGTGGCGGTTCGTCGTGCCTTCGGGTATGCCCATGTCCTATGCTTGTTGATCCGTAGGGTCAGAGTCCTAGGGGGATGTGGGTAGTTTCTTTGTGCACGGGCGTGGTGCCCGGGTACAAGGGAACAGGCGGATGCATTTCCTACTCTCCGGTTGAGGGGTAGGCGCAGGTGGTGACAGCCCTGTCCGTCCCTCGTAATCCCCCACGTTCGTTTAGGGTGTAGGAGTCTAAATTGTCACATGAGGTTGCTGGCAGACCAGTACTCGGTGGCCTCCCGACCCATCTCATGCCTAGTTCTAACTCTTAACCATGTATATGTATGATCATCAACTGTTCTTTGCACGGCTATATTAGAACATGCCTGCTCCAGTTAGGAACATTCTTTATTCTTTGTTTTCCTTTTATCCTTGAGGTTGGCCCAAGTGTGTGTCACACTATCTTAAAACTTATCATGGCTTACCCCTGTATTGAGTATTGGTCTATTATGCAGTCATGTTATCCTGTCCATGTCTCTACTAGAGATTTTTACACCATGCCTTCCTTTGGAAATATAAATCACGATACCCTGAATACTTCCGGGTGAAATGCTACAACGATAATTCCGTGCGCTTGCGGATTCGTTCTGCGATCGTTCAGAACATCGTCAGGTATTTCTTGGCGGCGTTGCTAATTCTAGCAACGACGTTAAGAAATGCCAACAAGAATTTCTGCGCCGTTGCCGGGGAAGGCATTGGTTAAAAGAATCTAGTAGGACATGTTCATGATGATATGCATGTATGGTAGCCATTGCTCATGCAGGCTAATCTTTCATGTTTTCTCCTGTTGTGGATGAAAACAGGATAGTGTATGACCGGTTTCTTCTTGCTGAAAAACTGCACTGATAATCCGAAGAGCTCCTAAGGAAGAACAGGTCTCGTACCGCTTCTTCCTCCGCTACTCCGCCGGCAGTTGAACCAGTCACCCCCGCACCATCCGCTACTTCACTCATGGCCAAGTCACTCCGCAACTACTCCACCCCCACTATTGCCAACGTGCCCGTTGAGCCCGCTGTCACCACGGGCCCCAGAAACTTTGAGCTTTGGACTGGCCTGATCATGATGGTGCAGGCAAACCAGTTCTGTGGTTTGCCTAGCGAGGACGCAAGTGCACACTTGCAACACTTCCTGAGCTGTGCGACACCATCATAAAAGACGTCGCACCAGCAAGCATCAGGCTCCGTATGTTTCCCTTCTCCCTCGCGGGGAACGGCGAAACAATGGTTTTACAAGGACAGGAAGCTGTCGACACATGGGACAAATGTTCCATGGCATTCCTCGTGAAATTTTCCCCATGGGCAAAACCCATGCCCTGAGGGGAAAAATTTTGAACTTCCAGCAAAATTCCATGGAATCCATCCCTGAGGCATGGGAAAGGCTGCAGGATTACTTCCAGGCATGCCCACACCATGAGATGGAAAATTGGCTCGTGCTCCAGAACTTCTACGAGGGGCTGACGCCCATGTCGAAGAGGCACATAGATGCCGCTGCTGGAGGCTCCTTTCTCTCCCTCACGTATCAATGAAGCTACGACCCTCATCAAGAAAATGGCGTCAAATCATGGTGGGGGGAGGAAAGGTCAGACAAACAACAAAAAGGCATGCATACTGAGAAGGAGACGGATATGCTTGCCACAAAAATGGACCTCCTATTAAAGAGCCTTGACGAGCGTGCCGCCGAAGAGGAAGCAATATACAGCACCGTGCAAGGCCATGGTCTCGCATATGATATGCGAAGCCTGTGGTGATGTTGGCCATTTGGGAACGACTGCCTCGAGACCCGTGAAGACACCACCTACACCAACAACGGGTTCTGCCAACAAGGAGGCCATAACGGGTGGAATGACCAGTCGCGCCCACATTACCAAGGAGGTAATTCGAACTTCAACTCAAATTACAATTTGAATCATCTTTCCTTGAAAGACTTGGTCTTAGGCAAGCAAAAATAATTGAAAATCTTACTAAAAAACTGATGTTTAATGATAAAATGATTGACAAATTGAATTCTAAAAAAAGAGGTTTAACTTCTTCTATTGAAAACCAACTGAACTTTAATAAAATGATTGAAACTCAAGTAGCTCAAATTGCTATACCTGTTTCTGACTCGGGAAACTTTTCGGAGCAACCTAAAACTTCTCTCAAATCTGTTAAAATGAGGATCGGTAAGCCTCTATGTCGGGAAAACAACAAGTATCCCATAAATTCACCATTCATAGCCAAGAAAGAAGATCTTGGCTACCGACAATCACATGCTCAATCGGCCCGCATGTCTTCCACAAAGCCTTCTGCGACCTTGGAGCAAGCATCAACATCATGTCAAGGTAACATATGATAAAGTACTAGGCGGACTTTTGTCCCCTGCACCTTTTCGACTGCAGATGGCAGATCAAACTACACGAAATCCGGAGGGGCTAGCTATGGACATCCTGGTAAAAATTCGAGACGTGGACATCCCCACAGACTTCGTCGTCCTAGACATGGGCCACAATGAGGAAGTACCCTCCTCTTAGGGAGACCATTTCTTAACACTACAAATGCAGTCTTACACGTGGGATCAGGGCATGTTAGCTTTCATATGCAAGGGCAAACAATGAGATGCCCATTCAATGGTTTAAAATGCATATTAAAACAAACCGGCCCAAGAAACAGCCACGTAAACAGGTACGACAGGAAGAAGGATCAACATCCGCATCTACTTCTCCGAAGATGGATGTACCTCCATCAAGCAAAAAGTGAAGGGAGAAGAGTCCTGCTCATTGGACTCTAAAATGGTGAGCCCTTGCCGAAGGTAAATCGGTAGCTATCCTTAGTATTTATGATTTAAATTACCTAAAAATAAAATAATAAAAAAATCTATGGTTATCTTACTCACCATTCAATGTCTTCACCTCCGTTGGATGAATCTTGTTTTTCTTTGTGCTTCCTTTCTTTACATTGGTATGTTTTGGTTTGGAGGTTGGTCAACCATCCTCTAAATTAAGCATGGTGCTTAGTTTAGATGTAATGAGCATTCTCCCATAGGTTTTTTGAATTAAGCATGGTGCTTAGGTTAAAAAGCCTGCCTTAATCAAATTAGACATGGTGTCTAGTTTGATCATTGAACCGAAACTGCTAGTGTAGAGTTTGGTTGATCATATGGACTAACCCTTGCAGGAATTGATCAACTTCATGAGGGTAAATTTCGAGATAACAAAGTGTTCTTCCGTAATTCAAATAAGTTGGCATTTTTATCCACCCTTTACCTTGATCCCTGTGGGCGTATAGCTTTTCCAAGTTCTTGGGCGGTTGCAAGATAGAATGGTTAGAACAGAATCACCAATCATTCATTCTTTGATTAACCATCTATCCGGAGGTTTTATGAATTTTGTAAAACAAAAGTAAGTTCCTCAAATGATTCTCTTGAACGCTCAATGTGTATGAAACCTCACCAAGGCATTTGGTATGTTGCCTTCTTTTTTTTCATATCCTACCACTAAGGCTTTTGAGTGGAGTTTTAGGTAGGTATAAAAATGAGGCATACTTGCATCACATATTTTACTAAGTCAAAAAACCGGACCATAAGGAGATGCAAGTCATACACTTTGATCAAGATGTGCAAGTGTGTGGAGATGGATCATATGTTATTTTTGCACTCCTTTTATGATGACTCTCTCTTTCTTTTGAAAGTGCTTCTGAGAGTATGGCTATCTTATTCTCACTAGCGGGTATCGAGGTACCCATTATTTTCTCTCGGGGCGGGCATCGAAGTGCCCATTGTTTTCTCTCTCTTTTTTTTATGTATCATGCTCTTTGGCATGCTTTCTTTCTTTTATTTTCTCATGCACTTTGCATGATTTTTTTAAGCATAGCCCAAACTCTTTTGGCACATGAATATTTTTGGAGAGAGAATCAT
Source organism: Tripidium arundinaceum (assembly GCA_030439765.1). Classification (NCBI taxonomy): domain Eukaryota; kingdom Viridiplantae; phylum Streptophyta; class Magnoliopsida; order Poales; family Poaceae; genus Tripidium; species Tripidium arundinaceum. The sequence goes on along the minus strand of JAHUYU010001021.1, from coordinate 12,341 downwards.
AATAATTGGAGTACTTTTAGTAGACGAACAAAATGAGTTGCGTAACTCTTAGTGTAAGAGTTAGCACTATATTTGTGGGTGTACGTGTGTCTCGATCATGGGTGCATGACAAGAATCTTCAACAAGGGTCGCAAACAATTTGACCAAGTTCAATGCAATAACAAGTAGCATATGACTAAGTTTTGACTTTTGAATCATGTCATATGGCTTTGGTAGGTATTCATAATCATTGAGGAACTTTTTGAATTTAAGTATTTTTTTGGAAATGAAAACTCCGGATGTCAAGAAGTTTCTCTTAGAACAAGACATAGTAAATTCTATTTGTACCATACATAACTTGCAACAACTTAGAAAAGGAGCATGCATTTGCAACCCACAAGTTTTCAAGTTTTTAGGATCAGATAATTTTAGCCAACAAACTTGAATCTTGGGAACACTAAGTTATAACCTAGGCATAGATGAATTATAGACAGAGCAATTATTCATCATTTCAACATAGGAGAAACTAACATTCCTTAAACACATATGGGAGTGGAATTCTTTTGTTCTTCATATCTCATCATTCTTTAAGATGATAAAATAGCTAAAAGGAATGTGAGATACAAATTACCACTGTGGGAGTCCTCCCCAAGCTAGCTTCTGACTTATGGTCTGTGGTTCAGCAAGGAATGTTTAGTTTCTCCTATGTTGAAATGATGAATAATTGCTCTGTCTATAATTCATCTATGCCTAGGTTATAACTTAGTGTTCCCAAGATTCAAGTTTGTTGGCTAAAATTATCTGATCCTAAAAACTTGAAAACTTGTGGGTTGCAAATGCATGCTCCTTTTCTAAGTTGTTGCAAGTTATGGTATGGTACAAATAGAATTTACTATGTCTTTGTTCTAAGAGAAACTTGACATCCGGAGTTTTCATTTTCAAAAAAATACTTAAATTCAAAAGTTCCTCAATGATTATGAATACCTACCAAAGCCATATGACATGATTCAAAAGTCAAAACCTTAGTCATATGCTACTTGTTATTGCATTGAACTTGGTCAAATTGTTTGCGACCCTTGTTGAAGATTCTTGTCATGCACCCATGATCGAGACACACGTACACCCACAAATATAGTGCTAACTCTTACACTAAGAGTTACGCAACTCATTTTGTTCGTCTACTAAAAGTACTCCAATTATTATGATTCTCTCTCCAAAAATATTCATGTGCCAAAAGAGTTTGGGCTATGCTTAAAAAAATCATGCAAAGTGCATGAGAAAATAAAAGAAAGAAAGCATGCCAAAGAGCATGATACATAAAAAAAGAGAGAGAAAACAATGGGCACTTCGATGCCCGCCCCGAGAGAAAATAATGGGGTACCTCGATACCCGCTAGTGAGAATAAGATAGCCCATACTCTCAGAAGCACTTTCAAAAGAAAGAGAGAGTCATCATAAAAGGAGTGCAAAAATAACATATGATCCATCTCCACACACTTGCACATCTTGATCAAAGTGTATGACTTGCATCTCCTTATGGTCCGGTTTTTTGACTTAGTAAAATATGTGATGCAAGTATGCCTCATTTTTATACCTACCTAAAACTCACTCAAAAGCCTTAGTGGTAGGATATGAAAAAAAAGAAGGCAACATACCAAATGCCTTGGTGAGGTTTCATACACATTGAGCGTTCAAGAGAATCATTTGAGGAACTTACTTTTGTTTTACAAAATTCATAAACCTCCGGATAGATGGTTAATCAAAGAATGAATGATTGGTGATTCTGTTCTAACCATTCTATCTTGCAACCGCCCAAGAACTTGGAAAAGCTATACGCCCCACAGGGATCAAGGTAAAGGGTGGATAAAAATGCCAACTTATTTGAATTACGGAAGAACACTTTGTTATCTCGAAAATTTACCCTCATGAAGTTGATCAATTCCTGCAAGGGTTAGTCCATATGATCAACCAAACTCTACACTAGCAGTTTCGGTTCAATGATCAAACTAGACACCATGTCTAATTGATTAAGGCAGGCTTTTTAACCTAAGCACCATGCTTAATTCAAAAAACCTATGGGAGAATGCTCATTACATCTAAACTAAGCACCATGCTTAATTTAGAGGATGGTTGACCAACCTCCAAACCAAAACATACCAATGTAAAGAAAGGAAGCACAAAGAAAAACAAGATTCATCCAACGGAGGTGAAGACATTGAATGGTGAGTAAGATAACCATAGATTTTTTTATTATTTTATTTTTAGGTAATTTTAAATCATAAATACTAAGGATAGCTACCGATTTACCTTCGCAAGGGCTCACCATTTTAGAGTCCAATGAGCAGGACTCTTCTCCCTTCACTTTTTGCTTGATGGAGGTACATCCATCTTCGGAGAAGTAGATGCGGATGTTGATCCTTCTTCCTGTCGTACCTGTTTACGTGGCTGTTTCTTGGGCCGGTTTGTTTTAATATGCATTTTAAACCCATTGAATGGGCATCTCATTGTTTGCCCTTGCATATGAAAGCTAACATGCCCTGATCCCACGTGTAAGACTGCATTTGTAGTGTTAAGAAATGGTCTCCCTAAGAGGAGGGGTACTTCCTCATTGTGGCCCATGTCTAGGACGACGAAGTCTGTGGGGATGTCCACGTCTCGAATTTTTACCAGGATGTCCATAGCTAGCCCCTCCGGATTTCGTGTAGTTTGATCTGCCATCTGCAGTCGAAAAGGTGCAGGGGACAAAAGTCCGCCTAGTACTTTATCATATGTTACCTTGGACATGATGTTGATGCTTGCTCCAAGGTCGCAGAAGGCTTTGTGGAAGACATGCGGGCCGATTGAGCATGTGATTGTCGGGTAGCCAAGATCTTCTTTCTTGGCTATGAATGGTGAATTTATGGGATACTTGTTGTTTTCCCGACATAGAGGCTTACCGATCCTCATTTTAACAGATTTGAGAGAAGTTTTAGGTTGCTCCGAAAAGTTTCCCGAGTCAGAAACAGGTATAGCAATTTGAGCTACTTGAGTTTCAATCATTTTATTAAAGTTCAGTTGGTTTTCAATAGAAGAAGTTAAACCTCTTTTTTAGAATTCAAATTTTCAATCATTTTATCATTAAACATCAGTTTTTTAGTAAGATTTTCAATTATTTTTGCTTGGCCTAAGACCAAGTCTTTCAAGGAAAGATGATTCAAATTGTAATTTGAGTTGAAGTTCGAATTACCTCCTTGGTAATGTGGGCGCGACTGGTCATTCCACCCGTTATGGCCTCCTTGTTGGCAGAACCCGTTGTTGGTGTAGGTGGTGTCTTCACGGGTCTCGAGGCAGTCGTTCCCCAAATGGCCAACATCACCCAGGCTTCGCATATCATATGCGAGACCATGGCCTTGACGGTGCTGTATATTGCTTCCTCTTCGGCGGCACGCTCGTCAAGGCTCTTTAATAGGAGGTCCATTTTTGTGGCAAGCATATCCGTCTCCTTCTCAGTATGCATGCCTTTTTGTTGTTTGTCTGACCTTTCCTCCCCCACCATTGATTTGACGCCATTTTCTTGATGAGGGTCGTAGCTTCATTGATAGTGAGGGAGAGAAAGGAGCCTCCAGCAGCGGCATCTATGTGCCTCTTCGACATGGGCGTCAGCCCCTCGTAGAAGTTCTGGAGCACGAGCCAATTTTCCATCTCATGGTGTGGGCATGCCTGGAAGTAATCCTGCAGCCTTTCCCATGCCTCAGGATGGATTCCATTGAATTTTGCTGGAAGTTCAAAATTTTTCCCCTCAGGGCATGGGTTTTGCCCATGGGGAAAAATTTCACGAGGAATGCCATGGAACATTTGTCCCATGTGTCGACAGCTTCCTTGTCCTTGTAAACCATTGTTTCGCCTTCCCCGCGAGGGAGAAGGGAAACATACGGAGCCTGATGCTTGCTGGTGCGACGTCTTTTATGATGGTGTCGCACAGCTCAAGGAAGTGTTGCAAGTGTGCACTTGCGTCCTCGCTAGCAAACCACAGAACTGGTTTGCCTGCACCATCATGATCAGGCCAGTCCAAAGCTCAAAGTTTCTGGGGCCCGTGTTGACAGCGGGCTCAACGGGCACGTTGGCAATAGTGGGGTGGAGTAGTTGCGGAGTGACTTGGCCATGAGTGAAGTAGCGGATGGTGCGGGGGTGACTGGTTCAACTGCCGGCGGAGTAGCGGAGGAAGAAGCGGTACGAGACCTGTTCTTCCTTAGGAGCTCTTCCGGATTATCAGTGCAGTTTTTCAGCAAGAAGAAACCGGTCATACACTATCCTGTTTTCATCCACAACAGGAGAAAACATGAAAGATTAGCCTGCATGAGCAATGGCTACCATACATGCATATCATCATGAACATGTCCTACTAGATTCTTTTAACCAATGCCTTCCCCGGCAACGGCGCCAGAAATTCTTGTTGGCATTTCTTAACGTCGTTGCTAGAATTAGCAACGCCGCCAAGAAATACCTTGACGATAGTTCTGAACGATCGCAGAACGAATCCGCAAGCGCACGGAATTATCGTTGTAGCATTTCACCCGGAAGTATTCAGGGTATCGTGATTTATATTTTCCCAAAGGAAGGCATGGTGTAAAAATCTCTAGTAGAGACATGGACAGGATAACATGACTGCATAATAGACCAATACTCAATACAGGGGTAAGCCATGATAAGTTTTAAGATAGTGTGACACACACTTGGGCCAACCTCAAGGATAAAAGGAAAACAAAGAATAAAAGAATGTTCCTAACTGGAGCAGGCATGTTCTAATATAGCCGTGCAAAGAACAGTTGATGATCATACATATACATGGTTAAGAGTTAGAACTAGGCATGAGATGGGTCGGGAGGCCACCGAGTACTGGTCTGCCAGCAACCTCATGTGACAATTTAGACTCCTACACCCTAAACGAACGTGGGGGATTACGAGGGACGGACAGGGCTGTCACCACCTGCCGCCTACCCCTCAACCGGAGAGTAGGAAATGCATCCGCCTGTTCCCTTGTACCCGGGCACCACGCCCGTGCACAAAGAAACTACCCACATCCCCCTAGGACTCTGACCCTACGGATCAACAAGCATAGGACATGGGCATACCCGAAGGCACGACGAACCGCCACCTCAACTTAGCTCTAATCCTCATCATATATATAGCATGAATGGTTAAACATACAGTTCTATATGATGAGATCATAACATAGGGACTATAGTCTAGTTCATATGCTAAGATCATGTCAAAAGAACATGTTAAGATCATAACATACAAACTATATACTAGTTCATATATCATGATTATAACGGTACAATTATACTCTAGTTCATATGCATTGCTATATAAATGATATGAGAGCATGACTATGGAAGAACTCTTCATAGTATTATTCATACCATGTGCTCTTCTTCCAAGGAGACAAGCTCTCCAAGTAGCTCTTGCCTTTGCTCCAAAATACTACTAAAAACTAAAAAGAGTACAAGTGGAGGTGAAGCTCAAGTGAGGTGTGTTGACTCCAAATGGTGTGTGTGTTGAGAGAGCACTACCCCTCCTTTTATACATAAAGGAGGTCGGTTTGGGGTGCCATAAAATAGGAAACTAGCCTACACCACCTCTAAGTGTCGGCATGCAACCGCCAGAGAAAGGTGGGGCCGAGGGGAGCCAGTGGCGGTGCGGCCGCACCCTGGCCCGCTCCTCTCGCCACCGCCTTTCTCTGGTGGGCTTTTGGTTGGACCAGGGTTGCCTCCACGTAGGTGTTCGGCCCAAATTTTGCATGAAAGTGGGCTTTTGCTTGGCTCCTTGGTATATGATCTGCGTTACGCTTTCTCTGTTGGCGTATTTTGATTCTTGTTCCACTGTATTTTGGTATAGTCTCTGCAAAATAATAAGCTTCCAATACAAGTGGAACTTTGTCAATAGTAAAAGCATATGTGTCGAAAGTATGTTTATTTCTCCTGCTTTTGGACTATAATTGGCGGTCGGATATGGTCATTAGTGACCGCCAACATATACCATATCTTAATCCGTAACAACTTAGACAGGGATCATGCATTTGCAACCCACAAGTTTCAAGTTTTTAGGATGAGACATTTTTAGCCAACTAACTCAGATCTTGGGGAATACTAAGTTATAAACTAGGTACAGAAGAATTATAAGAAGAGCAACTATTCATCATTTCAACAAGGAGAAACTAAAACCATCTTACTACACATATGTGGAGTGGAAATAAATATTATTGTTGTTGATGTTGTTGTTGTTGTTGTTGTTGTTGTTGTTATTATTATTATTATTATTATTTAATTATTTTTAACCTTTGTTCAATCAAGGTTCACACAACAAGTTTTCATCTCTGTTGTCATCTCAAAGACTTACCCTCATGAAGTTGATAAATTCCTGCAAGGGTTAGTCCATATGATCAACCAATATCTACACTAGCAGTTTCGGTTCAATAATTAAACTAGACACCATGTCTAATTTGATCCAGGTAGGTTGATTAACCTAAGCACCATGCTTAAATTAAGAAGCCTATAGAAGTGTGATCATTACATCCAAACTTCAAACTAAGCACCTGTGGGGGGTATAACCCCAGGTACCCACAGGAGGATACATGGGCCGCACCATCAGGGGTGGTCCAGCCCACAAGATCAAGGCGCGTGGTGCACGGTACTGCTCAGCGTGCACCGCAAGGCTTCAGGAAGAAATCTTGAAGATAGAGATAGATCTGAATGGATATGCAAGATATCGTATTCCTTATAATGATTATCATATAACTGACTAGATTTAGGTCTAACCAACCTGTAACCCTGCCCCCCACCTATATAAGGCAGGTAGGGGACCCCCTCAAATCTCATCTCATTACCCCATTATTCCACCGCATACAATACAACCCAGCAGAACATAGGACATAGGGTATTACGTCATATTGATGGCCTGAACCTATCTAAATCTTGTGTCTCTGTTGCCATCTAATTCCTGTTCACACGCACCTCCACCATACAATCTACCATCTAATTCCATCGACAGTTGGCGTGCCAGGTAGGGGTGTGCATGTGTGGGGGTATAGACCCATATACCCTCATGGATGGACTTGGGCCACACCTGACAAGGTGGTCCAACCTGTCAGAACAAGCCACGCGGGTTATGTGGCCGCTCGGCGTATCGCTCAAGGAATCGGAGATTGCCTTCATGATCAAGGAAACTGGTCAGTTAGACTAGATATCGTATCCTCAGCGGATATGGCAGTTGTAATCGGCTAGGATTAGATTCCTTAGATCTGTAACCTTGCCCCTGGACTACATAAGGCGGGCAAGGACCCCCCTCAAAACATCTCATCATACAGCAATACAATCCACCAAAGACGCAGGACGTAGGGTATTACGCAGACCTTGCGGCCCGAACCTGGATAAATCGTTGTGTTCATCTTGCGTCACCATCTAGTTCGTTGTCTCGCGCCCCTCCACCGACTAACCTACTATCGTGGGCATACCCCTCGGTAGACTGCCGACCATATTTTGTCGACAGTAGCGCACCAGGTAGGGGGTGTGCGTGCGGATTCCATGGCGAGCCAGATGGTTGTTTTCCTTGCTTCCGTGATCCCGGCGCCGGCCTGACGCTCACGGTCGAGACGATCACTTGGACCACCGGCGTCAGCAACACCACCGAGGCTACGGGGGCGGTGCAGGCTTCCCCTGCGCTGAACGAATCTACACCAGCAACGGCGGGGCCGATCTCGGGACCTCTCCCGGGGTCATCTTCGCCGACCACACGTCATCTGCTTCCTCGCTACCGAAGGAGGCAGCTCTACAATTCCGACCTAGTTGACTCCATCGATCAGGTCACCACAGATCTGGCCGAAACCTTGACCTCGGTGGAATCAATCAGAGATCAATCTGCCGAGGACGGCCACGGTCCCATCCGTTACTCCCAGACCGAGCGACCTGCTAGGGTTAGCCGCCAGAGGCGCCTGGGTCAAGATCTGACGAGCATTGCAACTCCTGAAGGGCGAACGGTCCGTTTCCGACCTGGTCCCACCACCGGCTTGAGGCTGGAGGACTATGAAGCCCAAACGGAGCACCCACCAGCCACCTATCCGCATGGGTTGGCGAACGCTGCTTCCATATACAAGGGTCACGTCCCGCATCTGTTTATGGATCATGCTGAGCATGACCATGTTGCAGATCTATATCTGTTAGATCTGCCTGAGGCCGATCAACCCACTCCCACTGTCAACATGGTGGTGACCAGAGAAATCCGAGGGAAATCCCTCTCAACAATTCCCAAAGAGAGCACAAGATCTAGCACAGGGTCCACTCATACCGTCTTCACCCTGATCGAAGAGGAATTCCCGAAGTTTCCTCCAGGCTTTGGTGGCGCCATCTTCAACGTCATCAGCGCCGACGAACCGTCTCATGAGGGAGAGATGCTGCAAGAAAGAGTTGATCAGCTTGAAAGAAATGCCGACCGCGCGGCTCGCAGGGTGGACCACGACAACGCTATACACGTGGAAGAGCAGCGCCGCCTCAAGCGCAACCTAGCCGACGCGTTCGACATGTGTGGCGACTAGCAAGTCCACAAGACTCCGAGCGCCAACATCGCTGTGGCCATGAACGAGCTCGTGAAGTTACCCTGTTCTCCGGCAATCGAAGCCGTCGAGGCTTACCTGAAAGCTGCCGCGGTTCAGGTCAATGAAAACCGCCTCGGGGACGAGCACCATCTGCATCTACAACTCGAAGTCATCATCCTCGTTCCTAGCATGACCAGAGTCATCAGCCCTCGAACAACCGTGGCGGGGGACGCGACGCAAACCAAGGAGGAGGTCGGGGTGCAAATCACGGCGGTGGCCGTGGCGGCCATCGAGGTACCGACCAGGAGGTGGAGCAGCACAGAGGCTATGACCTGCGCAACCACCTCAGCGCTAATGTCAACCTAAGGGATCGCATCGAGAACAACAGGAAAGCGCGACACGCATCTGAGATGCAGCGCAGGAACGACTACGACCAAGACCATGGGGCACCCGATCGTGGTCGGGGCGCCAGCAGGCGGCAATATCTCGGGTCTGCGCCCATTCATGAGCCGGCTCCGCACCTTCCTTTGGCCAAGAAACTTCAAGCTCCATGACCTCGAGGCTTACAATGGCAAAGACAACCCCGAGCACTGGGTCACCCTCTATGAGATCGCGGTCCGAGCAGCCGGTGGAAGCGAAGACGTCATGGCCAATTACCTACCTGTGGTCATCAATCAATCCGCAAATCAATGGCTCCTCAGCCTGCCGAAGGCTCCATCGACACCTAGGCTGAGCTCAGGAAAGCGTTCATCAAGAACTACATGGCCACATGTCAGCAGCTCGGCAACAAATACAATTTGGAAAAAGTCAGAGACTATCCAAATGAGTCGCTGCGTGACTACATCCGCCGCTTCTCGGAGACCCGGATATCCATCCCCAACATCAGCAACGACGAGGCCATCTGCCCACTTCTTGGCCACGGCGAGCAGGTCTTGGACCGACTCGGGTCTTTTGCGAAGCAGCTTAGTTCTGAGGGCATCGTGATAACGGAGACCCTTGATGAAGGCGGAGATGGCCTCGTCGTTGCTGATGTTGGGGATGGATATCCGGGTCTCCGAGAAGCGGCGGATGTAGTCACGCAGCGACTCATTTGGATAGTCTCTGACTTTTTCCAAATTGTATTTGTTGCCGAGCTGCTGACATGTGGCCATGTAGTTCTTGATGAACGCTTTCCTGAGCTCAGCCTAGGTGTCGATGGAGCCTTCGGCAGGCTGAGGAGCCATTGATTTGCGGATTGATTGATGACCACAGGTAGGTAATTGGCCATGACGTCTTCGCTTCCACCGGCTGCTCGGACCGCGATCTCATAGAGGGTGACCCAGTGCTCGGGGTTGTCTTTGCCATTGTAAGCCTCGAGGTCATGGAGCTTGAAGTTTCTTGGCCAAAGGAAGGTGCGGAGCCGGCTCATGAATGGGCGCAGACCCGAGATATTGCCGCCTGCTGGCGCCCGACCACGATCGGGTGCCCCATGGTCTTGGTCGTAGTCGTTCCTGCGCTGCATCTCAGATGCGTGTCGCGCTTTCCTGTTGTTCTCGATGCGATCCCTTAGGTTGACATTAGCGCTGAGGTGGTTGCGCAGGTCATAGCCTCTGTGCTGCTCCACCTCCTGGTCGGTACCTCGATGGCCGCCACGGCCACCGCCGTGATTTGCACCCCGACCTCCTCCTTGGTTTGCGTCGCGTCCCCCGCCACGGTTGTTCGAGGGCTGATGACTCTGGTCATGCTAGGAACGAGGATGATGACTTCGAGTTGTAGATGCAGATGGTGCTCGTCCCCCGAGGCGGTTTTCATTGACCTGAACCGCGGCAGCTTTCAGGTAAGCCTCGACGGCTTCGATTGCCGGAGAACAGGGTAACTTCACGAGCTCGTTCATGGCCACAGCGATGTTGGCGCTCGGAGTCTTGTGGACTTGCTAGTCGCCACACATGTCGAACGCGTCGGCTAGGTTGCGCTTGAGGCGGCGCTGCTCTTCCACGTGTATAGCGTTGTCGTGGTCCACCCTGCGAGCCGCGCGGTCGGCATTTCTTTCAAGCTGATCAACTCTTTCTTGCAGCATCTCTCCCTCATGAGACGGTTCGTCGGCGCTGATGACGTTGAAGATGGCGCCACCAAAGCCTGGAGGAAACTTCGGGAATTCCTCTTCGATCAGGGTGAAGACGGTATGAGTGGACCCTGTGCTAGATCTTGTGCTCTCTTTGGGAATTGTTGAGAGGGATTTCCCTCGGATTTCTCTGGTCACCACCATGTTGACAGTGGGAGTGGGTTGATCGGCCTCAGGCAGATCTAACAGATATAGATCTGCAACATGGTCATGCTCAGCATGATCCATAAACAGATGCGGGACGTGACCCTTGTATATGGAAGCAGCGTTCGCCAACCCATGCGGATAGGTGGCTGGTGGGTGCTCCGTTTGGGCTTCATAGTCCTCCAGCCTCAAGCCGGTGGTGGGACCAGGTCGGAAACGGACCGTTCGCCCTTCAGGAGTTGCAATGCTCGTCAGATCTTGACCCAGGCGCCTCTGGCGGCTAACCCTAGCAGGTCGCTCGGTCTGGGAGTAACGGATGGGACCGTGGCCGTCCTCGGCAGATTGATCTCTGATTGATTCCACCGAGGTCAAGGTTTCGGCCAGATCTGTGGTGACCTGATCGATGGAGTCAACTAGGTCGGAATTGTAGAGCTGCCTCCTTCGGTAGCGAGGAAGCAGATGACGTGTGGTCGGCGAAGATGACCCCGGGAGAGGTCCCGAGATCGGCCCCGCCGTTGCTGGTGTAGATTCGTTCAGCGCAGGGGAAGCCTGCACCGCCCCCGTAGCCTCGGTGTTGCTGACGCCGGTGGTCCAAGTGATCGTCTCGACCGTGAGCGTCAGGCCGGCCGCCGGGATCACGGAAGCAAGGAAAACAACCATCTGGCTCGCCATGGAATCCGCACGCACACCCCCTACCTGGTGCGCTACTGTCGACAAAATATGGTCGGCAGTCTACCGAGGGGTATGCCCACGATAGTAGGTTAGTCGGTGGAGGGGCGCGAGACAACGAACTAGATGGTGACGCAAGATGAACACAACGATTTATCCAGGTTCGGGCCGCAAGGTCTGCGTAATACCCTACGTCCTGCGTCTTTGGTGGATTGTATTGCTGTATGATGAGATGTTTTGAGGGGGGGTCCTTGCCCGCCTTATGTAGTCCAGGGGCAAGGTTACAGATCTAAGGAATCTAATCCTAGCCGATTACAACTGCCATATCCGCTGAGGATACGATATCTAGTCTAACTGACCAGTTTCCTTGATCATGAAGGCAATCTCCGATTCCTTGAGCGATACGCCGAGCGGCCACATAACCCGCGTGGCTTGTTCTGACAGGTTGGACCACCTTGTCAGGTGTGGCCCAAGTCCATCCATGAGGGTATATGGGTCTATACCCCCACACATGCACACCCCTACCTGGCACGCCAACTGTCGATGGAATTAGATGGTAGATTGTATGGTGGAGGTGCGTGTGAACAGGAATTAGATGGCAACAGAGACACAAGATTTAGATAGGTTCAGGCCATCAATATGACGTAATACCCTATGTCCTATGTTCTGCTGGGTTGTATTGTATGCGGTGGAATAATGGGGTAATGAGATGAGATTTGAGGGGGTCCCCTACCTGCCTTATATAGGTGGGGGGCAGGGTTACAGGTTGGTTAGACCTAAATCTAGTCAGTTATATGATAATCATTATAAGGAATACGATATCTTGCATATCCATTCAGATCTATCTCTATCTTCAAGATTTCTTCCTGAAGCCTTGCGT
>JAHUYU010000850.1:0-18087 GCA_030439765.1 Tripidium arundinaceum | reverse complement strand
TTGTTCGGCCAGGCCCCCTATATATAATTTCTAGCTTCGCCCCTGAAGCTACTCGACTTGTGTAAGAGGCTTGTCTTGGGTGAATTAGAGCTAGTGCAAAGTAAAAGCTATTAGGTCCTCATTTTATACTAACTATCTGCTCCAGTGTTTGTGGCTTTGTAGAAGAAATTTTTATAGGCTATTCACCCTCCCTCTAGCCATCTAGATCCTATCAAGCAGTGATGGGGATGGGAGTCGGAGGTGATGGGGATGGGAGTTAGGGGTGACGGGGATGGGAGTCGGGAGAAGGGGCGATTGTGGAGTAAGTAAGGAACGGCTGCGCCGCTGTGGGATTGGGAAACTAGTGTTAGAAGTCAATATATATATGTGCTATTGTTTGAGACATCGGGCTTTTACCGGTGAAAGGTCCTTGTTTGGTTTTGGTAATTGAGTGACAACCTAGGTGGACTAATATGTGTTTATGTTGAGATACACAGGTGATTAGTCCACAGGTACACTAGTGTGAGCAACCTATGCCATGGATGTGAAATGGCTTGGATATGTTGCAAAGCTCAACTATGTGTCAAATGAAGGAGCTCATTGCATATGAGACATGACATGGAGTCATGTGGCTAGGTGGAGAAGATCAAGAGACAAGGCTTGGCTGCGATGGACCGGTTGCAACTGTGAAGGGCAAGTCGGAGGCTTTGAAGTGACAAACCGCACGTGGCGGGGAAGCTTGAGCAAAGACTTGGCGCCGATGGACCAAGGCAACGGTAAAGAGCAAGCAAAGTTACGATTGATGAACCAATAAGGTCACATGATGATATGAAGTGGATCATATCATTCAAGGAAGATCAAGCCAAGTGTTGATTCATGATGATGATCAAGAGGCTTGATGGAGGTTGGTGCTTGTGTGGCATCAACATTGGAGGAGATGAAATGAAATGCGCAAGGCAAAGGTATAACTTGTAGGGCATTTCATTTCATCGATCAAAGATGTGCAGAGAAGAGATTGATCGGGTTTAGGATAGATGGCCATACTATCAAGAGGGGCAAACTTGTTTGCATATTGGTCATCTAGTGCCACTTGAACAATCTAACTTTGCATGCATTGCTAGGATTGAGTGGCGTTTGAAAAGAGTTTGAAAAACCTTTGCAAAATGATTTGTGAAAATGCTAACATGGACTTAAGGTGCTGGTTGTCTCGAGGGACAACACTTGAGGTTAGCATGTTTTCAAAGGTTTGCAAAATGTCTTGAGAATGGTTGAAACCGGTGGCGAAGACGGTGGCGCAAAAGGAGGCGAAGCGCCATGCGATGGTGCTTTTTGCACACCTGCGGACTGTCTAGCCTTTTGTGGGTAGACTATCTACGGGCCTCGGACCATGCCACTGGGGCGCATCGGACGCGACGCTCGCACTATTCATGGGCTGACAGGTGAACGACGAACTGTCCGGCCCTATAAGGGCGGACTGTCCATCGGCTAACTTTTGAGGAACAAAGGTTCTAGACAGGTTCTGGACATGTCATCGAAATTCAACGGCGGACTGTCTAAGCCCTAGGGGCAGACTGTCTGGGGTAACCGTTTGAACCCAATGGCTAGTTTCAGGTGAACGGCGGACTGTCCGGGCCCTAAGGGGCGGACTATCCGGGTTGACCATTTGAGCACCTAACGACTAGTTTCAGCATAAGGGTGGACTCTGGGCTTATAAGGGCGGACTGTCCGGTGTACAAATTCCAGCACGCACCCAAACGGCTAGTTTGAGGCCTCCCTCTATAAATAGAGGTGGTGGCCAGCCATTTGGTGAGTTTGGCACCTTGGGGACTTTGTGTCCTTGTGTGAGAGTGCTTGGGAGCCCTCCAACTCACTTGTGATTAGTGCTAATCATATCCGCTAAGTGAGACAACGATTCTAGTGCGGTGCATGAGAGATTGCAAGTGTTGGCACTAGGTGATCATGTTGCAAGCCGGTGGTGCTTGTTACTCTTGGAGGTTGCCACCTCCTAGACGGCTTGGAGGTTTGTGTGATCTGTTGTAGCATGCTCGAAGATTGAGCGGTGTTCCGGAAGCGACTGCATTGTGAGGGGTGTTGTGCTCGCCCCGTGGGAGATTGCGAAGAGCAACTCTAGTAAAAGCGAGGTGTGAAGAGTGCCAAGTGGTCCGGCCGGATCGAAAGGTGAGCACTCCACGTGGGAGAGTGTGATCGGTGGGTCACCACTAGCTAGAGGATCGGTGGCAGCCTTGGGCTTGCCTCAACAGGGATTAAGTGGTTGGCAAACCACCGAACCTCGGGATAAAATCATTGTGTCATCATCTTCCCATTGATTTGCAATCTCCATACACAAGCTTGTATTTACTTGTTCATATATTGTGCTTGTGTTGTTGCTCTTATGTAGCTAGTTTGCTTGTGTAGCAAAATAGTTGCTCTCTTGTGCTAGTAGGCTTGTGTAGCTTAGTAGCCTTGCTTAGCTTGTGTAGCTAAGTTGTTGAACTCTCTAGTTTGGCTTGTGTAGCCTTGCTAGTTGAGAAGTGCTTGTGTGCTTAGGCTTTGTGTGCTTTGCTCGCTAGTATGTGTAGGAGCTCTCGGTTGCTTGAGTACTAGTTGCATAGGTTTGTGTGACCTTGCAAACTAGAATTGTTTAGGTGAGCTCTACCTAGCCCGGCACCTTAGTTGCTAAATTAGGATCTTTGTAAGGTGCTTGAGAACTTAGATAAAGGGGTGTAGTCTTGGCTAGACCGAGTAGTTTAATTCCGCATTTGTTTTGGTTAGCCGGCGCGATTAAGTTTTAGAAAGGACTATTCACCCCCCTCTAGTCTACCATCTCGACCCTACAACCAGTCCGTCAGCTATTGAACAGGCCGTGTCATGCCACCCAATGTGCCTTAGCAGCGGCCCAAGCACGACCATGTGTGTCGAGTCATTCCGGCCTGGGCTCGGCACAACATCGGGCCGTGCCATGCGCGGGCCGTGCCAAAAAACCGTGCTTTGGGCCGGGCTATCGGGCCATGGGATGCATGGCCATCTATAATTAGAAACACCCTTATACATATATGGCCAACAAATCTGTGGCGTGCCAGATTCCATGAGGAAAAAAAGAGTGGGGTGTTGTGCCCACATTGGGGAATGGACTCAACTTTGCGCCTTGGTGTTTGAGCGCTTTGACAAGGACTAATTGATAGGATCTAAATGGCTAGAGAGGGGGGTGAATAGCCTATAAATATCTCTACAAAATCACTAGATCAAAGGATTAGATAATAATATGGCGACTATGCAATCTATGTGCTCTAGCTCTATTACACCACAAGCAAGCCTCCTATACAATACTAGTTGCTATGATCTCTAGGTTGTTTTCACTCAACCAAGCAAACTACACTAGCAACTAGAGAGCTACCACAAACTAAAGCTACTTAACAAGCTACAAGAACAACTAGCTCTAATTACAACTAGGCTACACAACCAAGCAAGCAATCTCTACACAAGTATACTAAGAAAGTAACTACAAGAGTGATAAGGAGCAAACGGAACCGGGCAAGAGACAATTGAATACCAATTGAACACCGAGATTTATCCCCATGGTTCGGTCACTTGCCGGCAACCTACGTCCACATTGTGGCGAGTCACTAACTAGGTGTCTCACGCGCTAATAGGCATCACACGCCTAGCCCACACAAAGGGCGCCATAAGAACCACCCTAGAGAGCACTCCACAAGCCACAATTCCACTAGAGATGCTTTTCGCGAATATCCCGCGCGGAATATGCATAAGAACCCCTCACAATCACTTGTTCAGAGCCGGCAACAATCACCAAAGCCGCTCAACGAACCACCGCTACTCCAAGCCATCTAGGTGGCGGCAACCACCAAGAGTAACAAGAAATCCCACAGCGAACACGATGACTTGTGCCACTAGATCCTCAACTTAATGCAAATGCACTAGGATGCTCTCCCAATCTCACTTGAATGATGAATCAATGAAGGAGATGAGTGGGAGGTGTTTTGCTCAGCTCTAACGGGTGTTCAATATGTAAAAGTGCAAGAGAGGGCGCCACAAGCCGGCCACCCACCTTAAATAGACACCCCAAGAGCCAACTAGCCGTTGTTGCTGTGAACCGACCGTCAGACTCTCGGCATGGGGGCGTCAGACCGTCTGACGCTTGAGTCCGACCCCTCCCACGTGAGCCACGTGTCCTAGCCATTAGGATTCGAACGTTGGCACACTCAAACGGCTAGTTCCGCGTCCAACTCACCCGCGTCCGAGGACCATCGGACCAATGCGGGTGCACGGTCCGATGCACTCCAGAGAGCTCCTGAGAGGTCAAAAACAGTCGAAATCTGGTCCGACCCAGGGCTGTTGGACCAACGCCCGTGGTCCGGCGCTTGGATGGACACCACGTGTCCCTGCGATCGCGCTACTCACTGTGCCGAAGACCGTCGGATGATGAATGGTGGCAGCATCTAGTCCGACGCTGCCCTCTCACTCGATCCGACCCCGCGCGCTGCATACCCTAGCCGGTCGGACCAAGGAACAGTATGGTCCGACGCCAGCACTCGCGCAGTCCAACGCTAGCGCTGCTCTTTGTCTTCACCATGCGTCTAGGGTTAGCTGTCGGACCCAACCTCAGGTTGGTCCGACGCTTGACCATTTCAGGGTCAGACGCCCCTTAAACTTCTCGTTTAAGCGCAACCCTTCAACCCTTGTCTCAAGTGCTAACTCCAAAGTGTTTCCAACACTAGTGCACGTGAGTTAGCATTTTCATAAACATTTTCAAAGGGTTATGTTAGCACACTAGGTCCTAATGCACATGCAAGGAGTTAGTTCACCTAGTGGCACTTAGATAACTGCATTTCACTTTGAGTTTCCCCTCTTTATAGTACAGCTATCTATTCTAAACCCAATCACGCACTCTATTGCGTCTTGACCGGCAAAACAAAAATCCTATCTTATACCTTTGCATTGAGCCCATAGGATTTTGTTTTTCTCTTTCTTCTTTTCCAAATGTGGAGCACTTGATCACCATCATGTGGCCATCTCCATCAGCTTGAGTGCCATCTTAGCTCCACCTTGGATGTGAACCAACCTATCTCATAAACAACACTTAGAGTAGAAGGTTAGTTCACTTGGTTGTCTCAATTAGCCAAAACCAAACATAGGGCTATCACTAGTACCAGCTCCAACTCAAACAACTCGATGCACTCAAGCAGACGAGATATGTTGCAGATTATCAAACTCAATTCAAGAAGCCGGCTCATGGGTTTCTCGTCTACAATAACGCTATGATGATGTTTACTTCGTCATGCACTTTGCTACAGGTCTTCGTGACAACATCAGAACCATGATACCGCTTCATCTCGAACACAATGTGGACATAGCCAATGCTTTAGCTCTGTTGCAAGAGGAAGAACTGAACAACACTAAAATGAAGTCCTTTGGGTGGGACTTCACCAAAGGCATCTCCAAGTCTCATCCGATTGAGCAACGCAAGAGTTACTAGGGGGAAGATTAAGCAACAGGCTCCTCAGACTGAAAGTGATGACAAACTTCAGGCTCTGAAATTGTTCTGTAAGAAGAACGACCTCTACTTCAAATGCGGTACAAATGGGGCTACAACCATAAGTGCCCGGGACAAATCCCCCTACATGTGATTCTAATGACAATGACCCCGACATAGATTCCCAAGAGGCGGAGGAAAGTGTGATGGTTGTGCAGTCAACCCACAAAACACCTCGGTTTCAGCATAAAACCTTCTAATTGCTGGTTGTTATTGGTAAATAGAACGTATTAATGTTGGTTGACTTAGGAAGCGTGGGTACCTTTGTTAGTGAACACCTAGTCCAGTAGATGAAACTGCATGCTATTGCCCATGCACTAACTCACTACAAAGATGCCGATGGAGGCATTCATTCTTGCACTCAAATGGTACCTGCTTGACAATGGTATGATCAGGGAACCACATTCACATCATAAGCTCATGTTCTTCCTTTGAAGTGCTTTGACATGATAATTGGGAGGACTAGTTAGAGGAGGTGAGCCCCATTTGGATAGTGTTGACGCCGGATTGATCCTGGATCACACACCAGCTAGGGCTACATCGCCCAAGTCGCTACGGACCGAAGAACATAGCAAGGATCACACTTACGTGGTGAAGAACGGAGAGGTTTACGAGCAAACCACCAAAGGATAACCAATCGCGTTTACGTGACGAAGAACGGCTAGTTTCCAGGCAAACTAGCAAAGGAACCGTCGAAGCTCTCACCCGGGAGGGACCCTATCGGGGCAAGGACGTCGCCGGGTTGCCCTAGGTTGGCCGGCAAGCCTAGGGCGCCATCCTTGGTCTCGGATTAAGGGATGAACAGCATGGGGTTGGAATAGATGGTAAAAGAGAGGTAGTAGATGTGTTTTGTGTCGATTGTGAGTTGGGATCCTCAATCGGCCATGATCCTCTCATATATATAGAGGGGGTGGTCTTATCCTAGTAGGAAACCTTTCTGAGCCTTATTTTCCAAGTGTTTGGCAAGAAGCCTAAGTGCTCACCAAACAATGGCCGATACATGTATCGCCCTTAGAACAAATATGGCTGATGTATACATCGCCCTTAGATGCTAGATAGCCGATGACTTGGGCATCGTTGCTATTTGGTTCTTTAATTGTGTTTTTAGGTTCACGATTTCATTCACCTAAAAACAGGGGGGCATATGTTGACAACCAAAATTGTCTATTTTGTGAAGTTGTCAAAATGTCAAATGGACCACACCATTGCGTTTCTCTCGTCAAGATGGTCAAAAAACATATATGGAACGTCCAATTCGGAGTCCGGATGAAGGAGTTATGCCCCCGGGAAAATGCTCCACTGCCGGAAGTTCTGACCCATGTCGGAAGTTCCGGCAGGCGACGGAACTTCCGACAGACTTAATAGAAAACCCTGTTCGGATTTGGCCTTTTGGATTCCGATCCGAACTATTCCAGACTCGTGGGAAACTTGGAAAATAAGGCTCAGAAAGGTTTCCTACTAGGATAAGACCACCCCCTCTATATATATGAGAGGATCATGGCCGATTGAGGATCCCAACTCACAATCGACACAAAACACATCTACTACCTCTCTTTTACCATCTATTCCAACCCCATGCTGTTCATCCCTTAATCCGAGACCAAGGATGGCGCCCTAGGCTTGCCGGCCAACCTAGGGCAACCCGGCGACGTCCTTGCCCCGATAGGGTCCCTCCGGGTGAGAGCTTCGACGGTTCCTTTGCTAGTTTGCCTGGAAACTAGCCGTTCTTCGTCACGTAAACGCGATTGGTTATCCTTTGGTGGTTTGCTCGTAAACCTCTCCGTTCTTCACCACGTAAGTGTGATCCTTGCTATGTTCTTCGGTCCGTAGCGACTTGGGCGATGTAGCCCTAGCTGGTGTGTGATCCAGGATCAATCCGGCGTCAACACTATCCAAATGGGGCTCACCTCCTCTAACTAGTCCTCCCAATTATCATGTCAAAGCACTTCAAAGGAAGAACATGAGCTTATGATGTGAATGTGGTTCCCTGATCATACCATTGTCAAGCAGGTACCATTTGAGTGCAAGAATGAATGCCTCCATCGGCATCTTTGTAGTGAGTTAGTGCATGGGCAATAGCATGCAGTTTCATCTACTGGACTAGGTGTTCACTAACAAAGGTACCCACGCTTCCTAAGTCAACCAACATTAATACGTTCTATTTACCAATAACAACCAGCAATTAGAAGGTTTTATGCTGAAACCGAGGTGTTTTGTGGGTTGACTGCACAACCATCACACTTTCCTCCGCCTCTTGGGAATCTATGTCGGGGTCATTGTCATTAGAATCACATGTAGGGGGATTTGTCCCGGGCACTTATGGTTGTAGCCCCATTTGTACCGCATTTGAAGTAGAGGTCGTTCTTCTTACAGAACAATTTCAGAGCCTGAAGTTTGTCATCACTTTCAGTCTGAGGAGCCTGTTGCTTAATCTTCCCCCTAGTAACTCTTGCGTTGCTCAATCGGATGAGACTTGGAGATGCCTTTGGTGAAGTCCCACCCAAAGGACTTCATTTTAGTGTTGTTCAGTTCTTCCTCTTGCAACAGAGCTAAAGCATTGGCTATGTCCACATTGTGTTCGAGATGAAGCGGTATCATGGTTCTGATGTTGTCACGAAGACCTGTAGCAAAGTGCATGACGAAGTAAACATCATCATAGCGTTATTGTAGACGAGAAACCCATGAGCCGGCTTCTTGAATTGAGTTTGATAATCTGCAACATATCTCGTCTGCTTGAGTGCATCGAGTTGTTTGAGTTGGAGCTGGTACTAGTGATAGCCCTATGTTTGGTTTTGGCTAATTGAGACAACCAAGTGAACTAACCTTCTACTCTAAGTGTTGTTTATGAGATAGGTTGGTTCACATCCAAGGTGGAGCTAAGATGGCACTCAAGCTGATGGAGATGGCCACATGATGGTGATCAAGTGCTCCACATTTGGAAAAGAAGAAAGAGAAAAACAAAATCCTATGGGCTCAATGCAAAGGTATAAGATAGGATTTTTGTTTTGCCGGTCAAGACGCAATAGAGTGCGTGATTGGGTTTAGAATAGATAGCTGTACTATAAAGAGGGGAAACTCAAAGTGAAATGCAGTTATCTAAGTGCCACTAGGTGAACTAACTCCTTGCATGTGCATTAGGACCTAGTGTGCTAACATAACCCTTTGAAAATGTTTATGAAAATGCTAACTCACGTGCACTAGTGTTGGAAACACTTTGGAGTTAGCACTTGAGACAAGGGTTGAAGGGTTGCGCTTAAACGAGAAGTTTAAGGGGCGTCTGACCCTGAAATGGTCAAGCGTCGGACCAACCTGAGGTTGGGTCCGACAGCTAACCCTAGACGCATGGTGAAGACAAAGAGCAGCGCTAGCGTTGGACTGCGCGAGTGCTGGCGTCGGACCATACTGTTCCTTGGTCCGACCGGCTAGGGTATGCAGCGCGCGGGGTCGGATCGAGTGAGAGGGCAGCGTCGGACTAGATGCTGCCACCATTCATCATCCGACGGTCTTCGGCACAGTGAGTAGCGCGATCGCAGGGACACGTGGTGTCCATCCAAGCGCCGGACCACGGGCGTTGGTCCAACAGCCCTGGGTCGGACCAGATTTCGACTGTTTTTGACCTCTCAGGAGCTCTCTGGAGTGCATCGGACCGTGCACCCGCATTGGTCCGATGGTCCTCGGACGCGGGTGAGTTGGACGCGGAACTAGCCGTTTGAGTGTGCCAACGTTCGAATCCTAATGGCTAGGACACGTGGCTCACGTGGGAGGGGTCGGACTCAAGCGTCAGACGGTCTGACGCCCCCATGCCGAGAGTCTGACGGTCGGTTCACAGCAACAACGGCTAGTTGGCTCTTGGGGTGTCTATTTAAGGTGGGTGGCCGGCTTGTGGCGCCCTCTCTTGCACTTTTACATATTGAACACCCGTTAGAGCTGAGCAAAACACCTCCCACTCATCTCCTTCATTGATTCATCATTCAAGTGAGATTGGGAGAGCATCCTAGTGCATTTGCATTAAGTTGAGGATCTAGTGGCACAAGTCATCGTGTTCGCTGTGGGATTTCTTGTTACTCTTGGTGGTTGCCGCCACCTAGATGGCTTGGAGTAGCGGTGGTTCGTTGAGCGGCTTTGGTGATTGTTGCCGGCTCTGAACAAGTGATTGTGAGGGGTTCTTATGCATATTCCGCGCGGGATATTCGCGAAAAGCATCTCTAGTGGAATTGTGGCTTGTGGAGTGCTCTCTAGGGTGGTTCTTATGGCGCCCTTTGTGTGGGCTAGGCGTGTGATGCCTATTAGCGCGTGAGACACCTAGTTAGTGACTCGCCACAATGTGGACGTAGGTTGCCGGCAAGTGACCGAACCATGGGGATAAATCTCGGTGTTCAATTGGTATTCAATTGTCTCTTGCCCGGTTCCGTTTGCTCCTTATCACTCTTGTAGTTACTTTCTTAGTATACTTGTGTAGAGATTGCTTGCTTGGTTGTGTAGCCTAGTTGTAATTAGAGCTAGTTGTTCTTGTAGCTTGTTAAGTAGCTTTAGTTTGTGGTAGCTCTCTAGTTGCTAGTGTAGTTTGCTTGGTTGAGTGAAAACAACCTAGAGATCATAGCAACTAGTATTGTATAGGAGGCTTGCTTGTGGTGTAATAGAGCTAGAGCACATAGATTGCATAGTCGCCATATTATTATCTAATCCTTTGATCTAGTGATTTTGTAGAGATATTTATAGGCTATTCACCCCCCTCTCTAGCCATTTAGATCCTATCAATTAGTCCTTGTCAAAGCGCTCAAACACCAAGGCGCAAAGTTGAGTCCATTCCCCAATGTGGGCACAACACCCCACTCTTTTTTTCCTCATGGAATCTGGCACGCCACAGATTTGTTGGCCATATATGTATAAGGGTGTTTCTAATTATAGATGGCCATGCATCCCATGGCCCGATAGCCCGGCCCAAAGCACGGTTTTTTGGCACGGCCCGCGCATGGCACGGCCCGATGTTGTGCCGAGCCCAGGCCGGAATGACTCGACACACATGGTCGTGCTTGGGCCGCTGCTAAGGCACATTGGGTGGCATGACACGGCCTGTTCAATAGCTGACGGACTGGTTGTAGGGTCGAGATGGTAGACTAGAGGGGGGTGAATAGTCCTTTCTAAAACTTAATCGCGCCGGCTAACCAAAACAAATGCGGAATTAAACTACTCGGTCTAGCCAAGACTACACCCCTTTATCTAAGTTCTCAAGCACCTTACAAAGATCCTAATTTAGCAACTAAGGTGCCGGGCTAGGTAGAGCTCACCTAAACAATTCTAGTTTGCAAGGTCACACAAACCTATGCAACTAGTACTCAAGCAACAGGCTCCTCAGACTGAAAGTGATGACAAACTTCAGGCTCTGAAATTGTTCTGTAAGAAGAACGACCTCTACTTCAAATGCGGTACAAATGGGGCTACAACCATAAGTGCCCGGGACAAATCCCCCTACATGTGATTCTAATGACAATGACCCCGACATAGATTCCCAAGAGGCGGAGGAAAGTGTGATGGTTGTGCAGTCAACCCACAAAACACCTCGGTTTCAGCATAAAACCTTCTAATTGCTGGTTGTTATTGGTAAATAGAACGTATTAATGTTGGTTGACTTAGGAAGCGTGGGTACCTTTGTTAGTGAACACCTAGTCCAGTAGATGAAACTGCATGCTATTGCCCATGCACTAACTCACTACAAAGATGCCGATGGAGGCATTCATTCTTGCACTCAAATGGTACCTGCTTGACAATGGTATGATCAGGGAACCACATTCACATCATAAGCTCATGTTCTTCCTTTGAAGTGCTTTGACATGATAATTGGGAGGACTAGTTAGAGGAGGTGAGCCCCATTTGGATAGTGTTGACGCCGGATTGATCCTGGATCACACACCAGCTAGGGCTACATCGCCCAAGTCGCTACGGACCGAAGAACATAGCAAGGATCACACTTACGTGGTGAAGAACGGAGAGGTTTACGAGCAAACCACCAAAGGATAACCAATCGCGTTTACGTGACGAAGAACGGCTAGTTTCCAGGCAAACTAGCAAAGGAACCGTCGAAGCTCTCACCCGGGAGGGACCCTATCGGGGCAAGGACGTCGCCGGGTTGCCCTAGGTTGGCCGGCAAGCCTAGGGCGCCATCCTTGGTCTCGGATTAAGGGATGAACAGCATGGGGTTGGAATAGATGGTAAAAGAGAGGTAGTAGATGTGTTTTGTGTCGATTGTGAGTTGGGATCCTCAATCGGCCATGATCCTCTCATATATATAGAGGGGGTGGTCTTATCCTAGTAGGAAACCTTTCTGAGCCTTATTTTCCAAGTTTCCCACGAGTCTGGAATAGTTCGGATCGGAATCCAAAAGGCCAAATCCGAACAGGGTTTTCTATTAAGTCTGTCGGAAGTTCCGTCGCCTGCCGGAACTTCCGACATGGGTCAGAACTTCCGGCAGTGGAGCATTTTCCCGGGGGCATAACTCCTTCATCCGGACTCCGAATTGGACGTTCCATATATGTTTTTTGACCATCTTGACGAGAGAAACGCAATGGTGTGGTCCATTTGACATTTTGACAACTTCACAAAATAGACAATTTTGGTTGTCAACATATGCCCCCCTGTTTTTAGGTGAATGAAATCGTGAACCTAAAAACACAATTAAAGAACCAAATAGCAACGATGCCCAAGTCATCGGCTATCTAGCATCTAAGGGCGATGTATACATCAGCCATATTTGTTCTAAGGGCGATACATGTATCGGCCATTGTTTGGTGAGCACTTAGGCTTCTTGCCAAACACTTGGAAAATACTTCTTCAAGTACCTTCTCCTGATTGCTCTTGGAAGACTATCACCTTGCAACGTCTCCAGCAGATATGAATCTTCAAATATCACTTTGATCACTTTATAAGGACCATCCCAACTTGGCGACCACTTTCCAAACTCATTGCTCTTCGTCCCAATTGGTAGTATGGTTTTTCACACTGAATATCCAACTTGGAATGACTTGCTTTTGACTTTCTTATTGTATGTTCTGGCAACTCAAGCTTTGTATTTCTCTATCTCCTTGAGAGCTATCAATCTTTTATCGGTCACCTCATCGACATTGTCCATCATCATATCATGATACATAATAGCGGATAAATCATTTTGTTTAGCAAGTCTATATGCATCCAAATTTATCTCGATAGGTAACATGGCCTCTTGCCCATTTACCAACTCAAAAGGAGTAACTTTTGTAGCACCATGTCTAGATATGCGATGTGCGCATAGAGCTTTAGACAAAACCTCATGCCACTTCCTTGGGTTATCCTCAAGTCTTTGGTGATTCCTTGCTGGTGGTACAACAAATAGCCGATTTGGCATATTCCAAGGCATGAGGATTTTAAGGCCAACATGTTAGCTCAACAAGCATCTGACTTTTTGACGTCGGTGGGCGTAATTTTCACATCAAAGAAAGGCCAATGCAAGAAAAAGTTTGCTGTTTTATGTGCAGGAGCAGCAGAGTTGGCTAAGCTGACTCCCTCAGTCGGCGGAGCTGACTCCCCGAGTCGGCTGAGCCGACTCCCAAAGTCGGCTGAGCCGGCTCTCTTCTAGGTCGCTGGGTCGGCTCGCCGAGGAATTGCCAAATCTGCCCAACTTGATTTCCAGCGATGACACGACCGATTTGGATGATTGGAGAACTCCCATATTGAGGTATCCATGTGATCCAAACACCAACTAAATATTTAGGATCTAATCAAACAAAGGCACGTTATGGGAGAAGTCCATTGACTTTGCTCA
This sequence comes from Tripidium arundinaceum, assembly GCA_030439765.1. NCBI lineage: Eukaryota > Viridiplantae > Streptophyta > Magnoliopsida > Poales > Poaceae > Tripidium > Tripidium arundinaceum. The sequence continues at coordinate 4,762 of JAHUYU010000850.1, read as the reverse complement.
AGCTCATCAAGAAGAAGATTGAGGATAACCCAAGGAAGTGGCATGAGGTTTTGTCTAAAGCTCTATGCGCACATCGCATATCTAGACATGGTGCTACAAAAGTTACTCCTTTTGAGTTGGTAAATGGGCAAGAGGCCATGTTACCTATCGAGATAAATTTGGATGCATATAGACTTGCTAAACAAAATGATTTATCCGCTATTATGTATCATGATATGATGATGGACAATGTCGATGAGGTGACCGATAAAAGATTGATAGCTCTCAAGGAGATAGAGAAATACAAAGCTTGAGTTGCCAGAACATACAATAAGAAAGTCAAAAGCAAGTCATTCCAAGTTGGATATTCAGTGTGAAAAACCATACTACCAATTGGGACGAAGAGCAATGAGTTTGGAAAGTGGTCGCCAAGTTGGGATGGTCCTTATAAAGTGATCAAAGTGATATTTGAAGATTCATATCTGCTGGAGACGTTGCAAGGTGATAGTCTTCCAAGAGCAATCAGGAGAAGGTACTTGAAGAAGTATTTTCCAAGTGTTTGGCAAGAAGCCTAAGTGCTCACCAAACAATGGCCGATACATGTATCGCCCTTAGAACAAATATGGCTGATGTATACATCGCCCTTAGATGCTAGATAGCCGATGACTTGGGCATCGTTGCTATTTGGTTCTTTAATTGTGTTTTTAGGTTCACGATTTCATTCACCTAAAAACAGGGGGGCATATGTTGACAACCAAAATTGTCTATTTTGTGAAGTTGTCAAAATGTCAAATGGACCACACCATTGCGTTTCTCTCGTCAAGATGGTCAAAAAACATATATGGAACGTCCAATTCGGAGTCCGGATGAAGGAGTTATGCCCCCGGGAAAATGCTCCACTGCCGGAAGTTCTGACCCATGTCGGAAGTTCCGGCAGGCGACGGAACTTCCGACAGACTTAATAGAAAACCCTGTTCGGATTTGGCCTTTTGGATTCCGATCCGAACTATTCCAGACTCGTGGGAAACTTGGAAAATAAGGCTCAGAAAGGTTTCCTACTAGGATAAGACCACCCCCTCTATATATATGAGAGGATCATGGCCGATTGAGGATCCCAACTCACAATCGACACAAAACACATCTACTACCTCTCTTTTACCATCTATTCCAACCCCATGCTGTTCATCCCTTAATCCGAGACCAAGGATGGCGCCCTAGGCTTGCCGGCCAACCTAGGGCAACCCGGCGACGTCCTTGCCCCGATAGGGTCCCTCCCGGGTGAGAGCTTCGACGGTTCCTTTGCTAGTTTGCCTGGAAACTAGCCGTTCTTCGTCACGTAAACGCGATTGGTTATCCTTTGGTGGTTTGCTCGTAAACCTCTCCGTTCTTCACCACGTAAGTGTGATCCTTGCTATGTTCTTCGGTCCGTAGCGACTTGGGCGATGTAGCCCTAGCTGGTGTGTGATCCAGGATCAATCCGGCGTCAACACTATCCAAATGGGGCTCACCTCCTCTAACTAGTCCTCCCAATTATCATGTCAAAGCACTTCAAAGGAAGAACATGAGCTTATGATGTGAATGTGGTTCCCTGATCATACCATTGTCAAGCAGGTACCATTTGAGTGCAAGAATGAATGCCTCCATCGGCATCTTTGTAGTGAGTTAGTGCATGGGCAATAGCATGCAGTTTCATCTACTGGACTAGGTGTTCACTAACAAAGGTACCCACGCTTCCTAAGTCAACCAACATTAATACGTTCTATTTACCAATAACAACCAGCAATTAGAAGGTTTTATGCTGAAACCGAGGTGTTTTGTGGGTTGACTGCACAACCATCACACTTTCCTCCGCCTCTTGGGAATCTATGTCGGGGTCATTGTCATTAGAATCACATGTAGGGGGATTTGTCCCGGGCACTTATGGTTGTAGCCCCATTTGTACCGCATTTGAAGTAGAGGTCGTTCTTCTTACAGAACAATTTCAGAGCCTGAAGTTTGTCATCACTTTCAGTCTGAGGAGCCTGTTGCTTGAGTACTAGTTGCATAGGTTTGTGTGACCTTGCAAACTAGAATTGTTTAGGTGAGCTCTACCTAGCCCGGCACCTTAGTTGCTAAATTAGGATCTTTGTAAGGTGCTTGAGAACTTAGATAAAGGGGTGTAGTCTTGGCTAGACCGAGTAGTTTAATTCCGCATTTGTTTTGGTTAGCCGGCGCGATTAAGTTTTAGAAAGGACTATTCACCCCCCTCTAGTCTACCATCTCGACCCTACAACCAGTCCGTCAGCTATTGAACAGGCCGTGTCATGCCACCCAATGTGCCTTAGCAGCGGCCCAAGCACGACCATGTGTGTCGAGTCATTCCGGCCTGGGCTCGGCACAACATCGGGCCGTGCCATGCGCGGGCCGTGCCAAAAAACCGTGCTTTGGGCCGGGCTATCGGGCCATGGGATGCATGGCCATCTATAATTAGAAACACCCTTATACATATATGGCCAACAAATCTGTGGCGTGCCAGATTCCATGAGGAAAAAAAGAGTGGGGTGTTGTGCCCACATTGGGGAATGGACTCAACTTTGCGCCTTGGTGTTTGAGCGCTTTGACAAGGACTAATTGATAGGATCTAAATGGCTAGAGAGGGGGGTGAATAGCCTATAAATATCTCTACAAAATCACTAGATCAAAGGATTAGATAATAATATGGCGACTATGCAATCTATGTGCTCTAGCTCTATTACACCACAAGCAAGCCTCCTATACAATACTAGTTGCTATGATCTCTAGGTTGTTTTCACTCAACCAAGCAAACTACACTAGCAACTAGAGAGCTACCACAAACTAAAGCTACTTAACAAGCTACAAGAACAACTAGCTCTAATTACAACTAGGCTACACAACCAAGCAAGCAATCTCTACACAAGTATACTAAGAAAGTAACTACAAGAGTGATAAGGAGCAAACGGAACCGGGCAAGAGACAATTGAATACCAATTGAACACCGAGATTTATCCCCATGGTTCGGTCACTTGCCGGCAACCTACGTCCACATTGTGGCGAGTCACTAACTAGGTGTCTCACGCGCTAATAGGCATCACACGCCTAGCCCACACAAAGGGCGCCATAAGAACCACCCTAGAGAGCACTCCACAAGCCACAATTCCACTAGAGATGCTTTTCGCGAATATCCCGCGCGGAATATGCATAAGAACCCCTCACAATCACTTGTTCAGAGCCGGCAACAATCACCAAAGCCGCTCAACGAACCACCGCTACTCCAAGCCATCTAGGTGGCGGCAACCACCAAGAGTAACAAGAAATCCCACAGCGAACACGATGACTTGTGCCACTAGATCCTCAACTTAATGCAAATGCACTAGGATGCTCTCCCAATCTCACTTGAATGATGAATCAATGAAGGAGATGAGTGGGAGGTGTTTTGCTCAGCTCTAACGGGTGTTCAATATGTAAAAGTGCAAGAGAGGGCGCCACAAGCCGGCCACCCACCTTAAATAGACACCCCAAGAGCCAACTAGCCGTTGTTGCTGTGAACCGACCGTCAGACTCTCGGCATGGGGGCGTCAGACCGTCTGACGCTTGAGTCCGACCCCTCCCACGTGAGCCACGTGTCCTAGCCATTAGGATTCGAACGTTGGCACACTCAAACGGCTAGTTCCGCGTCCAACTCACCCGCGTCCGAGGACCATCGGACCAATGCGGGTGCACGGTCCGATGCACTCCAGAGAGCTCCTGAGAGGTCAAAAACAGTCGAAATCTGGTCCGACCCAGGGCTGTTGGACCAACGCCCGTGGTCCGGCGCTTGGATGGACACCACGTGTCCCTGCGATCGCGCTACTCACTGTGCCGAAGACCGTCGGATGATGAATGGTGGCAGCATCTAGTCCGACGCTGCCCTCTCACTCGATCCGACCCCGCGCGCTGCATACCCTAGCCGGTCGGACCAAGGAACAGTATGGTCCGACGCCAGCACTCGCGCAGTCCAACGCTAGCGCTGCTCTTTGTCTTCACCATGCGTCTAGGGTTAGCTGTCGGACCCAACCTCAGGTTGGTCCGACGCTTGACCATTTCAGGGTCAGACGCCCCTTAAACTTCTCGTTTAAGCGCAACCCTTCAACCCTTGTCTCAAGTGCTAACTCCAAAGTGTTTCCAACACTAGTGCACGTGAGTTAGCATTTTCATAAACATTTTCAAAGGGTTATGTTAGCACACTAGGTCCTAATGCACATGCAAGGAGTTAGTTCACCTAGTGGCACTTAGATAACTGCATTTCACTTTGAGTTTCCCCTCTTTATAGTACAGCTATCTATTCTAAACCCAATCACGCACTCTATTGCGTCTTGACCGGCAAAACAAAAATCCTATCTTATACCTTTGCATTGAGCCCATAGGATTTTGTTTTTCTCTTTCTTCTTTTCCAAATGTGGAGCACTTGATCACCATCATGTGGCCATCTCCATCAGCTTGAGTGCCATCTTAGCTCCACCTTGGATGTGAACCAACCTATCTCATAAACAACACTTAGAGTAGAAGGTTAGTTCACTTGGTTGTCTCAATTAGCCAAAACCAAACATAGGGCTATCACTAGTACCAGCTCCAACTCAAACAACTCGATGCACTCAAGCAGACGAGATATGTTGCAGATTATCAAACTCAATCGGATGAGACTTGGAGATGCCTTTGGTGAAGTCCCACCCAAAGGACTTCATTTAGTGTTGTTCAGTTCTTCCTCTTGCAACAGAGCTAAAGCATTGCTATGTCCACATTGTGT
>JAHUYU010002297.1:0-14865 GCA_030439765.1 Tripidium arundinaceum | reverse complement strand
ATGCGGATCGGGCCCACAGCAGAGCTGGGGCTGGTCGGCAGCAGAGCTGCGTATATGTCCCTCGGCAGAGCTCAGGGACTAGGTCCACAGTAGAGCTGGGGACTGCGCTTCGGGCCCACAGCAGAGCTGGGGACTGGTCGGCAGCAGAGCTGCACATTTTGTCATTAGTAGAGCTGGTGATTGAGCCCTCAGCAGAGCTTGGGGACTGCGTTGTGGCTGAGTCACGGACTTTTTCTCAACCGAGTTGGGATTTTTTCTTTCTTTTTTAGACCCTGGCACCACGTGACCAAGTCACCTACTACCAGGCTCGGGGACTAAGTGGCTACACTTCACCTGGCGGTGAATGTAGTGCTCTTTTTCTGATTACCCTCCTTATTGACTAAGGAGTCTAAGTGGCTACACTTCGCCTAAGGTGGAGAATTTTAAATTTTATCTTGAGCCCCTTACATCCTTCTGGCAAGCCTTACTTGGTTGAGTCCGAGGTCTGCGAACCAGTAAAACTGGTAGGCTTCAATTATCTCCACTCGTATTACCAGTTAAACTGGTCGGACGCCTTCTTCTACTGCTCGGCTTCAAGTTAAACTGGTCGGCGTCGATTTTCTTCTACTGCTCGGCTTCAAGTTAAACTCGTCGGCGTCGATTTTCTTCTACTGTTCGGCTTCAAGTTAAACTGGTCGGCGTCGACTTCACCTGCTCGGACTTGATCAAGACGACGTCGTCAGAAGGATACAAGGCGCTCGGGGACTAGCTATGGGGGATATTGCCCCGGGTACCACAAGATGGTACATGGGCCGCACCATCAGAGGTGGCCCAGCCCATAAGACGAAGGCGTGTGGCGCACGGCACTGGTCGGCATGCATCGCACGGTTATTGTATTGTACCAAATAGGATACTTTACTTGTAATCCTGTCCCTTCAGAGTATATAAGGAGGGGCAGGGGTCTCCTAGTAGATAGGTGAGAGATCATACCAATATCTCAATACAAACCAACAAGAGCACAGGACGTAGGGTATTACGTCACGCTGACGGCCCGAACCTGTATAAACCTTGTGTCTTGTGTCTCTGTTACCATCCGGTTCCTGATTACGCGCACCTCTACCAATCAATCTACCATCGTGGGTATACCCCTCGGTGGACTGCCGACCATATTTCGTCGACAGTACCCTATATGCCGGATCGTGAGGTAGTTCGCGGGAATGACATCGCCGTTGAGTCTTATATAGTCCTCCTCCCGTGTATAGGACAAGCAGAGCAGAATTATTACGGGGAAGTGATTGCTATGTTTCTCATCTTCCTTAGTAATCTCACTATGCATGAGCGTAATCTTCTTGTCTTGCAATGATTGCCAAGTATAATTGCACTAATTATGATATGCTAGACTTTATAGTTAGAATGACTTAGGAAATATTCTTGTAGTTCATCCTAGTACCATGCTAATGTCTTGCTAGAATATCTGTTGAGGTGCTTATCATTATTTTATGTGGCTAGTTATGCTGATTAGTTATTTATCTTTTGTCACTATTCATATTTTATCTATATTTTATGTGACACTTACCCTGTATTGATTGAGATAGATGAACATCCTCTATTACACATGCAATGATACTCATTCCTCATTCATTTCCACCACCATCATTAGTAAATCCCTTCCCAGTGGTAAAAATATAAATAACGATACCTGGAATACTCCTACATCGGTATTATCTGTGTGCTTGCAGATACCCATTTATTTATTTAGTAGAAGAGCAAATGCATATTTCAATACTGTGTCTCTCATGTCATGCTGGGGATGACAACTTTGCTTAAGTGGCATGAGAGATAGGTTTGGCATTTTTGGCGCCGTTATCATTTTTGGTAATGACGTTAAGAATACCCAACACCGACATTGGCTAACCAAAGCATCAAATCTAGGAGGTGTACTAAAGAACTGAACTTGTTCATGCATGCTTTGGAACTCCCCATTTCCTTTAACTTTGCCACCATAAAACAATCGCACTAACTGATCCATCTACAAAATGTGAAGCAACACATCAACACTAACTACACATTTTCAAACCAAAATGTGTGCATTCACTCCTACATTACCATAGCACAAACTTCACAGTGATGACATCATAGACAACAAATGAACCTATACAAATCCTTCATGTATGAACAACCTAGGTGCATGCAACACAAACTTTACATCCAAGCCACGGACAGAGAATATCCACAACCTAATGCATTCATCAAATACTAACAATGAACGCACAAAAATACTATCATAGCACACCAAATTTCCTTACCCTAGCCATGCAACTAAAGAGCCACAACATCAACAAATCGAGGGAGACAACTTGTAACTGGCAATGTAGGACAGTGGGGCTAGCAGTGGGGTGCAGGGGAGGGGGTCAGCAGCGGCTGGGGGCCGGCGGCGTCGGCACGGGGACGAGGGGAGGCTGTGGCGGCGCCTCCCGCTCACTGCCGCCCGACCTAGAGGAGAGGCAGACCGGCGGAGTGCGGGGGCACCGGCAGCTAGCATGGGGGAGAGGTGGAGGCACGGCGTCGGCGTCGGCATCGGCGGCGCGTCGCTCACCCTCGCATGTGCATGGAAAGGAAAGGGTAGAGAGAGAGAGAGGAAGAAACTAGGTCGAGCCGACAAAACCTAACTATGCCTGTCGCACTGGAGTCGATGGCGCGACAGGGTGGGCCCCACCTCCGCCACGCCACCCCTGGTCAAAGATGAACGCCAGCGTGGCTCCCCTTGGCGCGCTAGTGCATGTGGCGTGACAATGTTGTGCTATTGCGCCACCTGTGCTGGCACGACCAAAAGGATTACGTTGTGCAATATCTTTTTTGGAGCGGTTATTATTAAAATATTGATTTAAAAAAGATTGAAAATAAAATTTTTTTGCTATCTTATGAGCTTGCCATATAATATGATCATATGTGCATGTTGCCACAAAATAATCTTGATGCATAACTTGCTAGAACCTTAATCAAGTTAGCGTGTGATTGGCTTGTGCATGGGTGATCTAAACCCCAATGTAACACACTTTAATTACCTCTAACCTGCTAATTATATGAAGTGCTTATGTTTGTTAAACTAGTGTTTAGTTGATGCTACTTGTGTTATGCATCTGTCTGCATAATTCGGCAGGCTCTCTAGTTGCGTGGCCTTGTCTGATAGTTGCTTGTACTAGGTGCCACATGTGCTTACATGCCTAATGGATGGCTATGTTGGTGTTGTTCACAGCGGCCCTAGTTCTTATATGGTGCTAGGCTTGATTAGTTCTTGATTGTTAAATACTTGCAATAGCTTGACTTAAGTTAACTTGTATATCATGCTTGATGTGCCTTGCCATCTCTCTATGGTAGACTTGTGTGATGCTTAGTTAACCAACTTGCCCTCTAGTTCTTAGATCAGTGTAGTATGACCTTGCACTTGTCTTGTGTGCCTTTTTGTGATGCATCATGTATTGCCCTTCCTTTTGTTCATACATTTGCATTATTGCATCTCATCTAGGTACGCTAGATATATGACGCGAAGGACTAAAGGACGTGATGTTGGAGCCGAACCACAAGATGATGTTTGGTGGACAAGTCCAGAAGATGGAAGGACTAACCGGACTGGGCACTAGGACTGGAGATGCTGACCAAGCTAGATCAAGCTAACTAATCTGACATTGTGTCGAACCCCAAGCAAGCCCCGGAGCATTCTAAGCCTCATACCCTCTCTTTTAAAATGCACTTGAATATATTCTTGTATTGTGCATTAGGTTGATAGGAGTTGGATGAAACTGTTGCTGCATGACTTACCTTGTCCACCAGATACCTATACCTACACCCTTACTAGTATGTGTAGGTCAATTTATGTTTAGCTATGCTTAGACTGGTAGAAGTCAGGTGATTCCTGTCGCCTGCGAAATATAGGGTGGCTACTTGTACTTCTACTGGATATATATATGCTATCCTGAATCATGTGGATGTTAATAATTCGAGACCGGGTGGGATCTGGTGTTACTGTTGTTGTTGTTGGGTAGGCGTGGCCTATGTCTTTTGATATTGTCTATGTCGGTTAAGGACCGTACCATTGTCTGGACCTTGGTTGACATTGAAAGTGCCTTTCGCATAACGGCCGGATAACTCATTCTGATTGTGAAGCCAAGTCCCTCAAATTTGGGCCAGGTTTTGAACCAAGAATGGGCATCATTGGAGGAGAGTAAGAATGTGCAGCGGGACAGGGAAGGACTAAGGGGCAGGCACGGCCTGATCAACCTGGCTTCCGGCTATGCCCTAGGTGGTGCGGCCAGTTCAATCCCATGACATGTTCCCGAATATGAGTAAAAGGTTACCTAAGAAGAGTCAGGATCAGGTTTGCCTGGGTGTGTGTTGTGGATTCTGCCCAGCTGGTTGCAATCGATTCGAATCACCATCTCTCCCGGATAGTGAGAAACTTGGTCACTGTCCAACATCGCAGTAACACTTTATGGAACATGATGGTTATGTTGATTCTTTTGATAAATTGGATATGGTTACTATTGTGATGCTGTTGTTTTAATCAAGTGATTGTACAAGATAGATGCAAACTTAGCTATAATTAGCTTCACTGAACTTGATGCTAAAACAATGATAAAATTTTGAAAGTAAGGACGTATGTTAATAAGCTCTTTTGCAAAGTTATGCTATCGAGCTAGCTCCACCAAATAAGCCTTGCATATCCTTGGAGTCTATTTTTTATTTCTCTCCTGTCGGGTAAGTCTAGTTGAGTACATTCGAGTACTCAGGGTTTTATCCCACCCTGTTGCAGGTGAAATTTTCAGCTTGCTAAAGGTGGTGACTAAGTGCTAGTGGGCTCGGCTGCTCTGTATATGTTTCTCACCTATGCTTTTGTTGGAGGATGTCATTTAAGCTAGCTTTATATTTTGAACTTGTGTTATTGTAAGCATTTCAAAGCTATGTTGTTTTCTTTATTCAGATTTGAACTCAGTATTGTATTAAATTATTGTGAACTCAATGGTAATGTTATTTCTGCTGCAAACTCCGGGTATGTGATGTGTATTTGCTTAATCAAGTATGATATTGGTTGTGATGTGGATTTATCGAGGTCCTTCGTGACACTTGACGGACTACCGGGTTTATATAAGTGAAAGTGTGTGTATGCCAACGTGTTAAGCGGCGGCAGCCATACTTGATCTTGTATAAATTGGGTGGTTCTGTCACACTCGGCTTCCTCAGCCAATGTACCTGAAGTAGAGGGGTACAACAGTTGAAACCACCACGCTCCATTAGTGGAAAACCCCAATTACTTCTGCCCCCAATCTCACCTCTTCCAACAAATTAAACACCCTAAGATCAAGCTCCTCCGTTGATCATGGTGCATGAGAGAGCCAGCCCAACTCCTTTCTTGACCACGGTTTTGCATCGGGAGGAAATCCCTAACCATAAAGTGATGGTGCATGTTGTTGCTGGTTCTTGTCCTCAACCGTGCAATGAAATGGTCTGTATCACCAACATCTTCCCCCCTTCCGGGTAATGAGCTCAACTTTGTTATTGTTTAGGATGATCTCATAGAGGTCTTGGTGGAAGAGCAGGGGCTTCTCATTAGAGATGTTCAACCCTATCATCTAAGCAAGCTTATGTGTGTTTTGTTTATGCTCATGATAGAGATAACCTAGTGTTCGAAAGCTCGCATCAAATGGGGAATGTCAATGCGTCTCTTTCACCCATCACAATCAAGGAAGAAACTGAAGGAGGCTAGTGTTCAATCAAGAGTCTGTTTAATGTGCTTAGGATTTGCTTTAGATTACTAGGAATAAAGATTATGTCCAAGATGCCATTAGCTCTTTTGGAAAAGTGGTTTCCTAGGAAAATAATCAGACACACGTAGTGAGACTAATCATTAAAGCCAAGATAACCAATCTCTGGAGCATCCCACACTTCGTTGTGTTTCCAAAAACAATTGGGCATGAGGGAGAATCTTGGACCATTCAATGTGAAGTCCCTAGGCATGAGTTCATAGGAGGAGGGCCACCTAATCAGGATCTTGCTCCAAATGAAATTATTCCAAATGCTCCTTTTGATATCTTTGGTCTTAGACAAGTTGAGCCAGCTCAAGCAATTGAAAAAAGAACCAAGCTCCTGAGCCAGCTCCAATCCAACAACAACAAGGCCCAGCAAATGCCTAGGAACCAAACTGGGATCCTTGGCCTACCCCAGCTCCACAAGGACTACAAGAGGTCTTGATATAGCAAGAACCAACCCAACAAGCTATATAAGCTATGAAGATTGACTTAATTGAAGATCCTCAAGAAATGATCTTCAACCCTTGGGGCATAAAAGGTCAGAATTTTCCAGCAGATGGGGACTCCTTAGAGCTCTATGACCTCTTACAGCAAGATGATGAAGAGGTAATTCAGTCGATACAGGTTGAGAATGCTAATTTTCCTATTCACTTGAATTAACCACTTGTAGCAGTAGCAGCTATGGAAATCCTAGCAGTCCAACTTGCTCCTATGATTGAACCATCACCTAAGGAAGAAGAGAATGACATTTCTCCTGATGTTTTGGTTGTTGAAGAAATACCGGTGGATATGCTCATTGATCCCAAAATCCTAATGATATTGCCAACCTAGATCCTAAACAACAACCATGAAAGACAAGCAGATGTAGAAGAAGTTCATATGCAAGAAAAGCTTCAAGTGGGTTTTGTTCCTCTTAGGGAAGAGAACTCCCACAATTTGATCTTTAAGAATCACTTGAAGGCTAAATCTGCTGAAGCAGTCAATCTCTATGAAAAGTATATAAACAATGCCAACACATAGACTTGACCTGCAATGTCCCTCTAGGATGGTCTTCTTTTTTGTCAATATGTAGGTTTCACCTAGCAACTTCAATTCAGCTAAAAGTTTCTTGGCTTCAGAAGTAGGAAACTATTTTAGCAAAAATCTTGGCTCTTTGGCAGTCAATGTCCCTAAAACTTATCCTCTTCATGTAGAGATGGAATTTTATATAAAGCTCCCCTTCCAAAATAAACAAAAGATCTAAGACTACAGCATTAATGAGATGTCAACTAAGTTTGGCACCTGTTGACATAGGGTAGCCTTTCTACACAAGGACAAGTTTTAGGGACATTGACTGCCAAAGAGCCAAGATTTTTGCTAAAATAGTTTCCTACTTCTGAAGCCAAGAAACTTTTAGCTGAATTGAAGTTGCTAGGTGAAACCTACATATTGACAAAAAAGAAGACCATCCTAGAGGGACATTGCAGGTCAAGTCTATGTGTTGGCATTGTTTATATACTTTTCATAGAGATTGACTGCTTCAGCAGATTTAGCCTTCAAGTGATTCTTAAAGATCAAATTGTGGGAGTTCTCTTCCCTAAGAGGAACAAAACCCACTTGAAGCTTTTCTTGCATATGAACTTCTTCTACATCTGCTTGTCTTTCATGGTTGTTGTTTAGGATCTAGGTTGGCAATATCATTAGGATTTTGGGATCAATGAGCATATCCACCGGTATTTCTTCAACAACCAAAACATCAGGAGAAATGTCATTCTCTTCTTCCTTAGGTGATGGTTCAATCATAGGAGCAAGTTGGACTGCTAGGATTTCCATAGCTGCTACTGCTACAAGTGGTTAATTCAAGTGAATAGGAAAATTAGCATTCTCAACCTGTATCGACTGAATTACCTCTTCATCATCTTGCTGTAAGAGGTCATAGAGCTCTAAGGAGTCCCCATCTGCTGGAAAATTCTGACCTTTTATGCCCCAAGGGTTGAAGATCATTTCTTGAGGATCTTCAATTAAGTCAATCTTCATAGCTTATATAGCTTGTTGGGTTGGTTCTTGCTATATCAAGACCTCTTGTAGTCCTTGTGGAGCTGGGGTAGGCCAAGGATCCCAGTTTGGTTCCTAGGCATTTGCTGGGCCTTGTTGTTGTTGGATTGGAGCTGGCTCAGGAGCTTGGTTCTTTTTTCAATTGCTTGAGCTGGCTCAACTTGTCTAAGACCAAAGATATCAAAAGGAGCATTTGGAATAATTTCATTTGGAGCAAGATCCTGATTAGGTGGCCCTCCTCCTATGAACTCATGCCTAGGGACTTCACATTGAATGGTCCAAGATTCTCCCTCATGCCCAATTGTTTTTGGAAACACAACGAAGTGTGGGATGCTCCAGAGATTGGTTATCTTGGCTTTAATGATTAGTCTCACTACGTGTGTCTGATTATTTTCCTAGGAAACCACTTTTCCAAAAGAGCTAATGGCATCTTGGACATAATCTTTATTCCTAGTAATCTAAAGCAAATCCTAAGCACATTAAACAGACTCTTGATTGAACACTAGCCTCCTTCAGTTTCTTCCTTGATTGTGATGGGTGAAAGAGACGCATTGACATTCCCCATTTGATGCGAGCTTTCGAACACTAGGTTATCTCTATCATGAGCATAAACAAAACACACATAAGCTTGCTTAGATGATAGGGTTGAACATCTCTAATGAGAAGCCCCTGCTCTTCCACCAAGACCTCTATGAGATCATCCTAAACAATAACAAAGTTGAGCTCATTACCCGGAAGGGGGGAAGATGTTGGTGATACAGACCATTTCATTGCACGGTTGAGGACAAGAACCAGCAACAACATGCACCATCACTTTATGGTTAGGGATTTCCTCCCGATGCAAAACCGTGGTCAAGAAAGGAGTTGGGCTGGCTCTCTCATGCACCATGATCAACGGAGGAGCTTGATCTTAGGGTGTTTAATTTGTTGGAAGAGGTGAGATTGGGGGCAGAAGTAATTGGGGTTTTCCACTAATGGAGCGTGGTGGTTTCAACTGTTGTACCCCTCTACTTCAGGTACATTGGCTGAGGAAGCCGAGTGTGACAGAACCACCCAATTTATACAAGATCAAGTATGGCTGCCGCCGCTTAACACGTTGGCATACACACACTTTCACTTATATAAACCCGGTAGTCCGTCAAGTGTCACGAAGGACCTCGATAAATCCACATCACAACCAATATCATACTTGATTAAGCAAATACACATCACATACCCGGAGTTTGCAGCAGAAATAACATTACCATTGAGTTCACAATAATTTAATACAATACTGAGTTCAAATCTGAATAAAGAAAACAACATAGCTTTGAAATGCTTACAATAACACAAGTTCAAAATATAAAGCTAGCTTAAATGACATCCTCCAACAAAAGCATAGGTGAGAAACATATACAGAGCAGCCGAGCCCACTAGCACTTAGTCACCACCTTTAGCAAGCTGAAAATTTCACCTGCAACAGGGTGGGATAAAACCCTGAGTACTCGAATGTACTCAACTAGACTTACCCGACAGGAGAGAAATAAAAAATAGACTCCAAGGATATGCAAGGCTTATTTGGTGGAGCTAGCTCGATAGCATAACTTTGCAAAAGAGCTTATTAACATACGTCCTTACTTTCAAAATTTTATCATTGTTTTAGCATCAAGTTCAGTGAAGCTAATTATAGCTAAGTTTGCATCTATCTTGTACAATCACTTGATTAAAACAACAGCATCACAATAGTAACCATATCCAATTTATCAAAAGAATCAACATAACCATCATGTTCCATAAAGTGTTACTGCGATGTTGGACAGTGACCAAGTTTCTCACTATCCGGGAGAGATGGTGATTCGAATCGATTGCAACCAGCTGGGCAGAATCCACAACACACACCCAGGCAAACCTGATCCTGACTCTTCTTAGGTAACCTTTTACTCATATTCGGGAACATGTCATGGGATTGAACTGGCCGCACCACCTAGGGCATAGCCGGAAGCCAGGTTGATCAGGCCGTGCCTGCCCCTTAGTCCTTCCCTGTCCCGCTGCACATTCTTACTCTCCTCCAATGATGCCCATTCTTGGTTCAAAACCTGGCCCAAATTTGAGGGACTTGGCTTCACAATCAGAATGAGTTATCCGGCCGTTATGCGAAAGGCACTTTCAATGTCAACCAAGGTCCAGACAATGGTACGGTCCTTAACCGACATAGACAATATCAAAAGACATAGGCCACGCCTACCCAACAACAACAACAGTAACACCAGATCCCACCCGGTCTCGAATTATTAACATCCACATGATTCAGGATAGCATATATATATCCAGTAGAAGTACAAGTAGCCACCCTATATTTCGCAGGCGACAGGAATCACCTGACTTCTACCAGTCTAAGCATAGCTAAACATAAATTGACCTACACATACTAGTAAGGGTGTAGGTATAGGTATCTGGTGGACAAGGTAAGTCATGCAGCAACAGTTTCATCCAACTCCTATCAACCTAATGCACAATACAAGAATATATTCAAGTGCATTTTAAAAGAGAGGGTATGAGGCTTAGAATGCTCCGGGGCTTGCTTGGGGTTCGACACAATGTCAGATTAGTTAGCTTGATCTAGCTTGGTCAGCATCTCCAGTCCTAGTGCCCAGTCCGGTTAGTCCTTCCATCTTCTGGACTTGTCCACCAGATACCTATACCTACACCCTTACTAGTATGTGTAGGTCAATTTATGTTTAGCTATGCTTAGACTGGTAGAAGTCAGGTGATTCCTGTCGCCTGCGAAATATAGGGTGGCTACTTGTACTTCTACTGGATATATATATGCTATCCTGAATCATGTGGATGTTAATAATTCGAGACCGGGTGGGATCTGGTGTTACTGTTGTTGTTGTTGGGTAGGCGTGGCCTATGTCTTTTGATATTGTCTATGTCGGTTAAGGACCGTACCATTGTCTGGACCTTGGTTGACATTGAAAGTGCCTTTCGCATAACGGCCGGATAACTCATTCTGATTGTGAAGCCAAGTCCCTCAAATTTGGGCCAGGTTTTGAACCAAGAATGGGCATCATTGGAGGAGAGTAAGAATGTGCAGCGGGACAGGGAAGGACTAAGGGGCAGGCACGGCCTGATCAACCTGGCTTCCGGCTATGCCCTAGGTGGTGCGGCCAGTTCAATCCCATGACATGTTCCCGAATATGAGTAAAAGGTTACCTAAGAAGAGTCAGGATCAGGTTTGCCTGGGTGTGTGTTGTGGATTCTGCCCAGCTGGTTGCAATCGATTCGAATCACCATCTCTCCCGGATAGTGAGAAACTTGGTCACTGTCCAACATCGCAGTAACACTTTATGGAACATGATGGTTATGTTGATTCTTTTGATAAATTGGATATGGTTACTATTGTGATGCTGTTGTTTTAATCAAGTGATTGTACAAGATAGATGCAAACTTAGCTATAATTAGCTTCACTGAACTTGATGCTAAAACAATGATAAAATTTTGAAAGTAAGGACGTATGTTAATAAGCTCTTTTGCAAAGTTATGCTATCGAGCTAGCTCCACCAAATAAGCCTTGCATATCCTTGGAGTCTATTTTTTATTTCTCTCCTGTCGGGTAAGTCTAGTTGAGTACATTCGAGTACTCAGGGTTTTATCCCACCCTGTTGCAGGTGAAATTTTCAGCTTGCTAAAGGTGGTGACTAAGTGCTAGTGGGCTCGGCTGCTCTGTATATGTTTCTCACCTATGCTTTTGTTGGAGGATGTCATTTAAGCTAGCTTTATATTTTGAACTTGTGTTATTGTAAGCATTTCAAAGCTATGTTGTTTTCTTTATTCAGATTTGAACTCAGTATTGTATTAAATTATTGTGAACTCAATGGTAATGTTATTTCTGCTGCAAACTCCGGGTATGTGATGTGTATTTGCTTAATCAAGTATGATATTGGTTGTGATGTGGATTTATCGAGGTCCTTCGTGACACTTGACGGACTACCGGGTTTATATAAGTGAAAGTGTGTGTATGCCAACGTGTTAAGCGGCGGCAGCCATACTTGATCTTGTATAAATTGGGTGGTTCTGTCACACTCGGCTTCCTCAGCCAATGTACCTGAAGTAGAGGGGTACAACAGTTGAAACCACCACGCTCCATTAGTGGAAAACCCCAATTACTTCTGCCCCCAATCTCACCTCTTCCAACAAATTAAACACCCTAAGATCAAGCTCCTCCGTTGATCATGGTGCAGAAATAACATTACCATTGAGTTCACAATAATTTAATACAATACTGAGTTCAAATCTGAATAAAGAAAACAACATAGCTTTGAAATGCTTACAATAACACAAGTTCAAAATATAAAGCTAGCTTAAATGACATCCTCCAACAAAAGCATAGGTGAGAAACATATACAGAGCAGCCGAGCCCACTAGCACTTAGTCACCACCTTTAGCAAGCTGAAAATTTCACCTGCAACAGGGTGGGATAAAACCCTGAGTACTCGAATGTACTCAACTAGACTTACCCGACAGGAGAGAAATAAAAAATAGACTCCAAGGATATGCAAGGCTTATTTGGTGGAGCTAGCTCGATAGCATAACTTTGCAAAAGAGCTTATTAACATACGTCCTTACTTTCAAAATTTTATCATTGTTTTAGCATCAAGTTCAGTGAAGCTAATTATAGCTAAGTTTGCATCTATCTTGTACAATCACTTGATTAAAACAACAGCATCACAATAGTAACCATATCCAATTTATCAAAAGAATCAACATAACCATCATGTTCCATAAAGTGTTACTGCGATGTTGGACAGTGACCAAGTTTCTCACTATCCGGGAGAGATGGTGATTCGAATCGATTGCAACCAGCTGGGCAGAATCCACAACACACACCCAGGCAAACCTGATCCTGACTCTTCTTAGGTAACCTTTTACTCATATTCGGGAACATGTCATGGGATTGAACTGGCCGCACCACCTAGGGCATAGCCGGAAGCCAGGTTGATCAGGCCGTGCCTGCCCCTTAGTCCTTCCCTGTCCCGCTGCACATTCTTACTCTCCTCCAATGATGCCCATTCTTGGTTCAAAACCTGGCCCAAATTTGAGGGACTTGGCTTCACAATCAGAATGAGTTATCCGGCCGTTATGCGAAAGGCACTTTCAATGTCAACCAAGGTCCAGACAATGGTACGGTCCTTAACCGACATAGACAATATCAAAAGACATAGGCCACGCCTACCCAACAACAACAACAGTAACACCAGATCCCACCCGGTCTCGAATTATTAACATCCACATGATTCAGGATAGCATATATATATCCAGTAGAAGTACAAGTAGCCACCCTATATTTCGCAGGCGACAGGAATCACCTGACTTCTACCAGTCTAAGCATAGCTAAACATAAATTGACCTACACATACTAGTAAGGGTGTAGGTATAGGTATCTGGTGGACAAGTCCAGAAGATGGAAGGACTAACCGGACTGGGCACTAGGACTGGAGATGCTGACCAAGCTAGATCAAGCTAACTAATCTGACATTGTGTCGAACCCCAAGCAAGCCCCGGAGCATTCTAAGCCTCATACCCTCTCTTTTAAAATGCACTTGAATATATTCTTGTATTGTGCATTAGGTTGATAGGAGTTGGATGAAACTGTTGCTGCATGACTTACCTTGTCCACCAGATACCTATACCTACACCCTTACTAGTATGTGTAGGTCAATTTATGTTTAGCTATGCTTAGACTGGTAGAAGTCAGGTGATTCCTGTCGCCTGCGAAATATAGGGTGGCTACTTGTACTTCTACTGGATATATATATGCTATCCTGAATCATGTGGATGTTAATAATTCGAGACCGGGTGGGATCTGGTGTTACTGTTGTTGTTGTTGGGTAGGCGTGGCCTATGTCTTTTGATATTGTCTATGTCGGTTAAGGACCGTACCATTGTCTGGACCTTGGTTGACATTGAAAGTGCCTTTCGCATAACGGCCGGATAACTCATTCTGATTGTGAAGCCAAGTCCCTCAAATTTGGGCCAGGTTTTGAACCAAGAATGGGCATCATTGGAGGAGAGTAAGAATGTGCAGCGGGACAGGGAAGGACTAAGGGGCAGGCACGGCCTGATCAACCTGGCTTCCGGCTATGCCCTAGGTGGTGCGGCCAGTTCAATCCCATGACATGTTCCCGAATATGAGTAAAAGGTTACCTAAGAAGAGTCAGGATCAGGTTTGCCTGGGTGTGTGTTGTGGATTCTGCCCAGCTGGTTGCAATCGATTCGAATCACCATCTCTCCCGGATAGTGAGAAACTTGGTCACTGTCCAACATCGCAGTAACACTTTATGGAACATGATGGTTATGTTGATTCTTTTGATAAATTGGATATGGTTACTATTGTGATGCTGTTGTTTTAATCAAGTGATTGTACAAGATAGATGCAAACTTAGCTATAATTAGCTTCACTGAACTTGATGCTAAAACAATGATAAAATTTTGAAAGTAAGGACGTATGTTAATAAGCTCTTTTGCAAAGTTATGCTATCGAGCTAGCTCCACCAAATAAGCCTTGCATATCCTTGGAGTCTATTTTTTATTTCTCTCCTGTCGGGTAAGTCTAGTTGAGTACATTCGAGTACTCAGGGTTTTATCCCACCCTGTTGCAGGTGAAATTTTCAGCTTGCTAAAGGTGGTGACTAAGTGCTAGTGGGCTCGGCTGCTCTGTATATGTTTCTCACCTATGCTTTTGTTGGAGGATGTCATTTAAGCTAGCTTTATATTTTGAACTTGTGTTATTGTAAGCATTTCAAAGCTATGTTGTTTTCTTTATTCAGATTTGAACTCAGTATTGTATTAAATTATTGTGAACTCAATGGTAATGTTATTTCTGCTGCAAACTCCGGGTATGTGATGTGTATTTGCTTAATCAAGTATGATATTAGGTTGTGATGTGGATTTATCGAGGTCCTTCGTGACACTTGACGGACTACCGGGTTTATATAAGTGAAAGTGTGTGTATGCCAACGTGTTAAGCGGCGGCAGCCATACTTGATCTTGTATAAATTGGGTGGTT
>JAHUYU010003403.1:0-13781 GCA_030439765.1 Tripidium arundinaceum | reverse complement strand
AAGCTATACTCTCTGGCTATTTATTTTGTATCGCTACTAGCCTACTAGTGAATTATGGTCCTTCCTGACGATCGCTAGCAGTTGCCAAAACATAGATATAAAGGTGAATGAAAGGGAGGTAGGCAGCACGAGCACGTACATGTCGTCGACGAACTTGACGGCGGTGAGGACGGAGGTGATGAGGAGGCGGTGGACGTTGAAGGAGTCGACGGCGAGCGCGGGGCGGCGCCGCAGGAAGCGGTCGAGGTAGATGTAGGCGACGACGTAGCAGGAGGGGCTGCAGCTGGCGAAGCGGAAGATGCGCTCCAGGTAGCCGCCGATGGAGATGGCCGGCTTGGTGAGCCCCTGGAACGCCGACACCGGGCGGCCAGCGGCCGGCGCCGCCACCACCGCGCCCTCCGCCGCGGCGTCGTTGCGCTCCGCCACCCGCTGCAGCAGCGCCGACAGGATGGAGACCACCCCGCGGCACGGCCGCCGCCTCTGTCCCCTCCCCCGTCGTCATGGATGGATGGATCGGAATTCGGACGATGAGCTGAGTGCCTGAATGGTGGAGAGAATTCTTGGCTGCTGCTGCTGCTTCTTGTTCTTGGTACTAGATTGCTAGTGGCCGCTTGCCTTGGGACTTGGGACTTTGGAGTCGGAGGGAGGAGAGGTGATGGTGGTGGTTATAAAGGGTGGGAGGGAAAACGCTAGGAAAGAAAGGCCGTCGTAAAAAAAAAGAAGAAGAAAAGATTTGAGCTTTGCAAGTTGGCATGATTAGCCAGCCAACCAAGCCATCTCCCTCCCTCCCTCTCCCTGCCATGGTCTCATGGATGGAAGGTCACTTTCTTTTTTCACCTCTGCCCTACGTACTGTACTGCAGATGGAGGATTTGTCGGCTGCCAGCAGAGAGCAGACGACGGGTACTGCTAGAGTAGTAGCGGTGCAGTAATAAAGCCTGGCATGCAGCAGGCCCTCTGGTCTGGACGTCTGGTATCGTGTCAATGGAGTGATGGACAGGTCTCGTGGCCTCCACGACCCGGCGCATCCGAAGCTCTGAATGAATTTAAACAAATCAAATCATCACCGGGGCCGTGCCGCCCGTGCGTGCGCGCAGCCGCATGGCTGCATGTCGCTGTTACAGAGAGAAGAGAACGGAGAAGAGCTGAAGAGGGCAGTTTCAGAGTTGGCTAGCCTGCCCGGCTGCCCTGCCTGATGACGATGTCTGTTTCCATGTCATTTCCACAGCTGTTAGTCTGTTACTACTGTTAGGTAGGCAGTGATCTCGATGCTGCGCGCTCCGGTTCAGCGAGAAGAATTAGGTGTTCCGCAGTAGTAGTAGTAGTAGTTTCGGCGGCCAGGTACCGTCGGTGTCTCTGCAATTTCTCTTGTTTTTCTCATTCACACGCCCATCTCGTGCGTGCTAGCACGGGCACGGCTGCCAAACATTTTCCGTGCGCGGCTCACCGCGCGGGTTCAGTGTTCCACTCCTAGTACTTTCTGTCTGCCCTCGATGAAGTGCTTCAGACGGTACAACGTTTTCCTAACGGATTTCGTGTTGAACAGACAGCAGGTCCCAGTCAGTGATCAGTTAGTCAACGCGAGAGTGTGTCGGTGTCAGCTGCAGCGTGCGGTGAAATCAGAGAAGGCCTCCTCTGCAGCAGTCGTCAGCAGTGACAGATAAATAATGCGTGGACAAGTGTAATAAGAATACATTTGAAATGGCAGTGTGGATCGAGAGTACAGTGACAGTCTGACAGATAGTAACAGTGATATTATATACTCCCTCCGTCCCAAAAAGACTGTTGTTTTTGACTTTCAGACATCTTATTTGACCGTCCGTCTTATTCAAATTTTTTGTGTAAATTATAAAATAAATAAATCATCATTAAAGTATCTCTAATGATAAAATAAGCCATAACAAAATAGATAATATTTATACAAAAATTTTGAATAAGACGGACAGTCAAACAAGATAGCTGGAAGTCAAAAACGACGGTCTTTTTGGGACGAAGGGAGTATGAATTATGATTATTCATCAGGAGGGAAAAAAAAGCCAGGGCAGGAAGGAAGGAAGGAAGCATGCGAATATGAGATGCCTGTGTGGAACAGACATCTGGTTGGGTCAGTCACGCACGCCGGGACGACACGACAGGCTTGCCCTGGCGGTCATGCCAATGCCATGCCGCGCAACAGTACGGCGCGTGCATGCAGCAGCAGCATGCACGCTGTTCAGCACGTCGCCGGGCGAGAGCGTCCACGATCCATGCATGTGGCAGCTGCCTGCCTGCACGGCTGCACCATCACAAGCAACGGAGAGAGCAAGTGTTGGTTCCGATCGATCCCTTCACATTCACAAAGAGAAGCGGCAGATGGATGGAATGGAACCTAGCTAGCCAGCTAAAACACTTGTTAAAGATTACTGGTAGTGGCTGTACGCAGAGGACTCTCTCGCTCTCGCTCTCTCTAAGCCGTCTGAGGAGGAGGAATATGCCCACAAGAGAGAGCACATGATAGACACCTTGGCACGTTGCTGCTATGCATGCGTTGTTGGGTTCATGTGTCAGCAGCTCCTCTTCGCTGCAATTGTCTGCTTGCCCCGGGCCGGGCCTTTTTCCTGATTTAATAGCCGATTTTATCGGATCCGTGGTCCACCATCCCGCGGCCTGATCCATGTGGCCAGGGGACTAGTTTATCCCGCCACTAATCAAAAGCCTCTGGTAGCTCCCTCACATAAACTCCTCCTCCGTACTCGCCATATTGCTTGCAATTGCGCTAAAGCCGGCCTGATCATGCAGATGCATGCCGCCTGTACTACTGCATCATATCCGTGCCTGCGCGCAGGGCCTCAAATGCTAATCATCGATCACATGCAACAAAGACATCAGTTGTTGTTTAATTAATTGTGTCGTTTGGTTTTTCTAATTAAAGATGGAGAAAGACTAGCGAGAGAGGAGAAACTGGAGTAGCTAGTGTGTGCATCGCATGACACGAGATCCCATCTATGTGCATGCTGTGCCTGACAGGCAAATATAGCAGCAGCTAGCTAGCGATTATTCAGTTTGCAGCAACTCATCATCCTATCTAATCTATCGTGAGCAGAGCAGGGGCTGAGGGGCAGCAGGGGCCGAGGGACAGGCGGACAGCATCTAGTGTGCCGCGTGCGAAAGCCACGCTTAGTTCTGCTCTGCTCAGTTGCTTGATGGTCGCTTGCCTGTTCTAGCTGACCGACGGCGATCAGGCCAAACTTTACCGCGAGAATGCCAATGCCAGCGTGCATACATGTGGGCGATGCGATTGCGAATATGCGGTGGCAATCGGCACGCACAAGTCTTATCTGTCACCACAATGGCGTCCCGGACCCGGAATGAAGCAGCCCAGCAGGCAGCGAAGAGGAGCTGCTGACACATGAACCCAACAACGCATGCATAGCAGCAACGTGCCAAGGTGTCTATCATGTGCTCTCTCTTGTGGGCATATTCCTCCTCCTCAGACGGCTTAGAGAGAGCGAGAGCGAGAGAGTCCTCTGCGTACAGCCACTACCAGTAATCTTTAACAAGTGTTTTAGCTGGCTAGCTAGGTTCCATTCCATCCATCTGCCGCTTCTCTTTGTGAATGTGAAGGGATCGATCGGAACCAACACTTGCTCTCTCCGTTGCTTGTGATGGTGCAGCCGTGCAGGCAGGCAGCTGCCACATGCATGGATCGTGGACGCTCTCGCCCGGCGACGTGCTGAACAGCGTGCATGCTGCTGCTGCATGCACGCGCCGTACTGTTGCGCGGCATGGCATTGGCATGACCGCCAGGGCAAGCCTGTCGTGTCGTCCCGGCGTGCGTGACTGACCCAACCAGATGTCTGTTCCACACAGGCATCTCATATTCGCATGCTTCCTTCCTTCCTTCCTGCCCTGGCTTTTTTTTCCCTCCTGATGAATAATCATAATTCATACTCCCTTCGTCCCAAAAAGACCGTCGTTTTTGACTTCCAGCTATCTTGTTTGACTGTCCGTCTTATTCAAAATTTTTGTATAAATATTATCTATTTTGTTATGGCTTATTTTATCATTAGAGATACTTTAATGATGATTTATTTATTTTATAATTTACACAAAAAATTTGAATAAGACGGACGGTCAAATAAGATGTCTGAAAGTCAAAAACAACAGTCTTTTTGGGACGGAGGGAGTATATAATATCACTGTTACTATCTGTCAGACTGTCACTGTACTCTCGATCCACACTGCCATTTCAAATGTATTCTTATTACACTTGTCCACGCATTATTTATCTGTCACTGCTGACGACTGCTGCAGAGGAGGCCTTCTCTGATTTCACCGCACGCTGCAGCTGACACCGACACACTCTCGCGTTGACTAACTGATCACTGACTGGGACCTGCTGTCTGTTCAACACGAAATCCGTTAGGAAAACGTTGTACCGTCTGAAGCACTTCATCGAGGGCAGACAGAAAGTACTAGGAGTGGAACACTGAACCCGCGCGGTGAGCCGCGCACGGAAAATGTTTGGCAGCCGTGCCCGTGCTAGCACGCACGAGATGGGCGTGTGAATGAGAAAAACAAGAGAAATTGCAGAGACACCGACGGTACCTGGCCGCCGAAACTACTACTACTACTACTGCGGAACACCTAATTCTTCTCGCTGAACCGGAGCGCGCAGCATCGAGATCACTGCCTACCTAACAGTAGTAACAGACTAACAGCTGTGGAAATGACATGGAAACAGACATCGTCATCAGGCAGGGCAGCCGGGCAGGCTAGCCAACTCTGAAACTGCCCTCTTCAGCTCTTCTCCGTTCTCTTCTCTCTGTAACAGCGACATGCAGCCATGCGGCTGCGCGCACGCACGGGCGGCACGGCCCCGGTGATGATTTGATTTGTTTAAATTCATTCAGAGCTTCGGATGCGCCGGGTCGTGGAGGCCACGAGACCTGTCCCATCACTCCATTGACACGATACCAGACGTCCAGACCAGAGGGCCTGCTGCATGCCAGGCTTTATTACTGCACCGCTACTACTCTAGCAGTACCCGTCGTCTGCTCTCTGCTGGCAGCCGACAAATCCTCCATCTGCAGTACAGTACGTAGGGCAGAGGTGAAAAAAGAAAGTGACCTTCCATCCATGAGACCATGGCAGGGAGAGGGAGGGAGGGAGATGGCTTGGTTGGCTGGCTAATCATGCCAACTTGCAAAGCTCAAATCTTTTCTTCTTCTTTTTTTTTACGACGGCCTTTCTTTCCTAGCGTTTTCCCTCCCACCCTTTATAACCACCACCATCACCTCTCCTCCCTCCGACTCCAAAGTCCCAAGTCCCAAGGCAAGCGGCCACTAGCAATCTAGTACCAAGAACAAGAAGCAGCAGCAGCAGCCAAGAATTCTCTCCACCATTCAGGCACTCAGCTCATCGTCCGAATTCCGATCCATCCATCCATGACGACGGGGGAGGGGACAGAGGCGGCGGCCGTGCCGCGGGTGGTCTCCATCCTGTCGGCGCTGCTGCAGCGGGTGGCGGAGCGCAACGACGCCGCGGCGGAGGGCGCGGTGGTGGCGGCGCCGGCCGCTGGCCGCCCGGTGTCGGCGTTCCAGGGGCTCACCAAGCCGGCCATCTCCATCGGCGGCTACCTGGAGCGCATCTTCCGCTTCGCCAGCTGCAGCCCCTCCTGCTACGTCGTCGCCTACATCTACCTCGACCGCTTCCTGCGGCGCCGCCCCGCGCTCGCCGTCGACTCCTTCAACGTCCACCGCCTCCTCATCACCTCCGTCCTCACCGCCGTCAAGTTCGTCGACGACATGTACGTGCTCGTGCTGCCTACCTCCCTTTCATTCACCTTTATATCTATGTTTTGGCAACTGCTAGCGATCGTCAGGAAGGACCATAATTCACTAGTAGGCTAGTAGCGATACAAAATAAATAGCCAGAGAGTATAGCTGATTAAATGGAAAATTTACAGAAAAAGTACAGTGGATCAAGTTGAATTCTGCTCAGCTGTTGACTTCAAAATACGGAAACAAAAATAAAAAACATAGTAGTACTTCAGGTATGGGGTGGAAAAATCAGTTGATCAAGCTGTTGACTTCAGAACTTTTTGACATGTACTAGTACATTGTGTCCAACTAGAAATTCAGGGTCATGGTCGTCAGATAGGTGAGCTTCGAAAATGCATGATCGGGGTGATTCGGCAACTAGTTTCGTTTGCTTGGCGTGTTTTTTTTTGACTGTCAACGGGGGGGATTTTCCCCACCTGATTTTATTATCATTGTGGCCCTTCAACGGCTCGCTGGAATTACATAGGTTTGAGAGCTTGGCGTGTTTTCCGTCTGGCCTTTATTTGAATCCGACTCTGGCGACGACCCCCCTGCGGCGTTGGCGTGATTGGCACACTCGTATGACTGTGTGCAGCCCAGGCAGGGCTGGAATTGGAATACACGTGGGCCCCAGATCGATCTGGGTAACCTTTTCCCTGTCATTATTTCCAACTGGCATTGCATCAAAGACAAGCCACTGGGTTGGTCACAAGGGCAGTTGTCGAACCCGAGGCTGATGCGCCCACAGCACACTCACTCACAGCGCAGCGGTGGTTGCCGATCCACCACTCTTACCAAAGCACATCACCTTGTCCTACCCAACCTGTCTGGCTGTCTGTCTTACTATATTACATACATCTCCTTCAAAAACATGTTCTACAATTCGGCCTATTCATTTGTCTTTTTTAGTCGGCTTATCACCTGTACTTAAGTTTATTCTCTCTCGCAAAAACACTGTTGAATCAGCCAAAAAACCACCAGCCGAACAGGGTCGAAATGCGTGAATTGTCCATTTTGTTGGTTAAAAAAATTATACTCGTACGGTTCGTGTGTTCCAAAACGGGTCCATGGTTTGTAGCTTCGATATGCTATGTCTGTGTGCGCTCTGTTATTTGTTCTAGCTTCATCTGAAATTATTTTTGGTGGTGGTGGTGCCATCGTTGCAGATGCTACAACAACGCCTACTTCGCGCGGGTGGGCGGCATCAGCCTGGTGGAGATGAACTACCTGGAGGTGGACTTCCTCTTCGGCATCGCCTTCGACCTCAACGTCACGCCCGCCGCCTTCGCCTCCTACTGCGCCGTGCTCCAGAGCGAGATGGCCTACCTGGACACGCCCGCGCCCGTGGACCCGTTTTGGAACACACGAACCGTACGAGTATAATTTTTTTAACCAACAAAATGGACAATTCACGCATTTCGACCCTGTTCGGCTGGTGGTTTTTTGGCTGATTCAACAGTGTTTTTGCGAGAGAGAATAAACTTAAGTACAGGTGATAAGCCGACTAAAAAAGACAAATGAATAGGCCGAATTGTAGAACATGTTTTTGAAGGAGATGTATGTAATATAGTAAGACAGACAGCCAGACAGGTTGGGTAGGACAAGGTGATGTGCTTTGGTAAGAGTGGTGGATCGGCAACCACCGCTGCGCTGTGAGTGAGTGTGCTGTGGGCGCAT
The DNA here is from genome assembly GCA_030439765.1 of Tripidium arundinaceum. Taxonomy (NCBI): domain Eukaryota; kingdom Viridiplantae; phylum Streptophyta; class Magnoliopsida; order Poales; family Poaceae; genus Tripidium; species Tripidium arundinaceum. Next base: position 6,304 of record JAHUYU010003403.1, on the reverse strand, counting down.
CAGCCTCGGGTTCGACAACTGCCCTTGTGACCAACCCAGTGGCTTGTCTTTGATGCAATGCCAGTTGGAAATAATGACAGGGAAAAGGTTACCCAGATCGATCTGGGGCCCACGTGTATTCCAATTCCAGCCCTGCCTGGGCTGCACACAGTCATACGAGTGTGCCAATCACGCCAACGCCGCAGGGGGGTCGTCGCCAGAGTCGGATTCAAATAAAGGCCAGACGGAAAACACGCCAAGCTCTCAAACCTATGTAATTCCAGCGAGCCGTTGAAGGGCCACAATGATAATAAAATCAGGTGGGGAAAATCCCCCCCGTTGACAGTCAAAAAAAAACACGCCAAGCAAACGAAACTAGTTGCCGAATCACCCCGATCATGCATTTTCGAAGCTCACCTATCTGACGACCATGACCTGAATTTCTAGTTGGACACAATGTACTAGTACATGTCAAAAAGTTCTGAAGTCAACAGCTTGATCAACTGATTTTTCCACCCCATACCTGAAGTACTACTATGTTTTTTATTTTTGTTTCCGTATTTTGAAGTCAACAGCTGAGCAGAATTCAACTTGATCCACTGTACTTTTTCTGTAAATTTTCCATTTAATCAGCTATACTCTCTGGCTATTTATTTTGTATCGCTACTAGCCTACTAGTGAATTATGGTCCTTCCTGACGATCGCTAGCAGTTGCCAAAACATAGATATAAAGGTGAATGAAAGGGAGGTAGGCAGCACGAGCACGTACATGTCGTCGACGAACTTGACGGCGGTGAGGACGGAGGTGATGAGGAGGCGGTGGACGTTGAAGGAGTCGACGGCGAGCGCGGGGCGGCGCCGCAGGAAGCGGTCGAGGTAGATGTAGGCGACGACGTAGCAGGAGGGGCTGCAGCTGGCGAAGCGGAAGATGCGCTCCAGGTAGCCGCCGATGGAGATGGCCGGCTTGGTGAGCCCCTGGAACGCCGACACCGGGCGGCCAGCGGCCGGCGCCGCCACCACCGCGCCCTCCGCCGCGGCGTCGTTGCGCTCCGCCACCCGCTGCAGCAGCGCCGACAGGATGGAGACCACCCGCGGCACGGCCGCCGCCTCTGTCCCCTCCCCCGTCGTCATGGATGGATGGATCGGAATTCGGACGATGAGCTGAGTGCCTGAATGGTGGAGAGAATTCTTGGCTGCTGCTGCTGCTTCTTGTTCTTGGTACTAGATTGCTAGTGGCCGCTTGCCTTGGGACTTGGGACTTTGGAGTCGGGGGAGGAGAGGTGATGGTGGTGGTTATAAAGGGTGGGAGGGAAAACGCTAGGAAAGAAAGGCCGTCGTAAAAAAAAAGAAGAAGAAAAGATTTGAGCTTTGCAAGTTGGCATGATTAGCCAGCCAACCAAGCCATCTCCCTCCCTCCCTCTCCCTGCCATGGTCTCATGGATGGAAGGTCACTTTCTTTTTTCACCTCTGCCCTACGTACTGTACTGCAGATGGAGGATTTGTCGGCTGCCAGCAGAGAGCAGACGACGGGTACTGCTAGAGTAGTAGCGGTGCAGTAATAAAGCCTGGCATGCAGCAGGCCCTCTGGTCTGGACGTCTGGTATCGTGTCAATGGAGTGATGGACAGGTCTCGTGGCCTCCACGACCCGGCGCATCCGAAGCTCTGAATGAATTTAAACAAATCAAATCATCACCGGGGCCGTGCCGCCCGTGCGTGCGCGCAGCCGCATGGCTGCATGTCGCTGTTACAGAGAGAAGAGAACGGAGAAGAGCTGAAGAGGGCAGTTTCAGAGTTGGCTAGCCTGCCCGGCTGCCCTGCCTGATGACGATGTCTGTTTCCATGTCATTTCCACAGCTGTTAGTCTGTTACTACTGTTAGGTAGGCAGTGATCTCGATGCTGCGCGCTCCGGTTCAGCGAGAAGAATTAGGTGTTCCGCAGTAGTAGTAGTAGTAGTTTCGGCGGCCAGGTACCGTCGGTGTCTCTGCAATTTCTCTTGTTTTTCTCATTCACACGCCCATCTCGTGCGTGCTAGCACGGGCACGGCTGCCAAACATTTTCCGTGCGCGGCTCACCGCGCGGGTTCAGTGTTCCACTCCTAGTACTTTCTGTCTGCCCTCGATGAAGTGCTTCAGACGGTACAACGTTTTCCTAACGGATTTCGTGTTGAACAGACAGCAGGTCCCAGTCAGTGATCAGTTAGTCAACGCGAGAGTGTGTCGGTGTCAGCTGCAGCGTGCGGTGAAATCAGAGAAGGCCTCCTCTGCAGCAGTCGTCAGCAGTGACAGATAAATAATGCGTGGACAAGTGTAATAAGAATACATTTGAAATGGCAGTGTGGATCGAGAGTACAGTGACAGTCTGACAGATAGTAACAGTGATATTATATACTCCCTCCGTCCCAAAAAGACTGTTGTTTTTGACTTTCAGACATCTTATTTGACCGTCCGTCTTATTCAAATTTTTTGTGTAAATTATAAAATAAATAAATCATCATTAAAGTATCTCTAATGATAAAATAAGCCATAACAAAATAGATAATATTTATACAAAAATTTTGAATAAGACGGACAGTCAAACAAGATAGCTGGAAGTCAAAAACGACGGTCTTTTTGGGACGAAGGGAGTATGAATTATGATTATTCATCAGGAGGGAAAAAAAAGCCAGGGCAGGAAGGAAGGAAGGAAGCATGCGAATATGAGATGCCTGTGTGGAACAGACATCTGGTTGGGTCAGTCACGCACGCCGGGACGACACGACAGGCTTGCCCTGGCGGTCATGCCAATGCCATGCCGCGTAACAGTACGGCGCGTGCATGCAGCAGCAGCATGCACGCTGTTCAGCACGTCGCCGGGCGAGAGCGTCCACGATCCATGCATGTGGCAGCTGCCTGCCTGCACGGCTGCACCATCACAAGCAACGGAGAGAGCAAGTGTTGGTTCCGATCGATCCCTTCACATTCACAAAGAGAAGCGGCAGATGGATGGAATGGAACCTAGCTAGCCAGCTAAAACACTTGTTAAAGATTACTGGTAGTGGCTGTACGCAGAGGACTCTCTCGCTCTCGCTCTCTCTAAGCCGTCTGAGGAGGAGGAATATGCCCACAAGAGAGAGCACATGATAGACACCTTGGCACGTTGCTGCTATGCATGCGTTGTTGGGTTCATGTGTCAGCAGCTCCTCTTCGCTGCAATTGTCTGCTTGCCCCGGGCCGGGCCTTTTTCCTGATTTAATAGCCGATTTTATCGGATCCGTGGTCCACCATCCCGCGGCCTGATCCATGTGGCCAGGGGACTAGTTTATCCCGCCACTAATCAAAAGCCGCTGCCCTCCTCATTGAATAGGCAATTGATAATTTGTTTATTTAGTTTTTTATGCAAAATGATTTACAAATGATCTATGTGCTTTCCCGAATACAATGAGTTGTTTTTTGTCTAAATTTTTTCTGAATTTTTTTTCTCTCGCCAATATATTTTCGATATTCTTGTTTATCAGTGACCACCGAGATTTAACAAATATCGGTAGGGTAAACCTTGCTCCATGCATCAACATACATGCATAAGCCTATATGTAACAGCAGGGATAAGTCCACGGCCAGCAGACTTTTTTTTTGAGAGTAGACCGTTGCCCGTTTTTCATTGAGAGGATAGAAAGTATTAAAGTTACACAACATCGACAAACTTCGGCTGTTCCGCACCCGATGGCAAGACACTAGCGGTTGAGACCAACATAGAATGTCAACAAGCTAGAGCTAGTGTCAAGCAGCTGCAAACACACATACCCTATGAAAACATTGTGCCGATCTTTCGTACTCCTGGCGTCGATGAGCAGGTTGCGGACTTGCATCGTCTGATGCTTCACCGCTACGGTGGGAGACGGATGACAGGAAGCAACTCCAGCTGCTCAGTGATCAGCAAGTTGTTTGGTCAGCCATCGCCGTGCAGCGTATGGCCCTGTTCGGCTGGTACACAAGCCGGCTGATTTCGGCTGATTCAATAGTGTTTTGTAAGAGAGAATAAGCTAAAATAAGCCGAAACAAGCTGAAAATAAGACAAGCGAACAGGGCCATGTAAAAGATCAATGAAAAGGAGTAGTCATTAGCTTCTCATGGACTGACAAGAGCAACAAATACGGCACGTAGACCTTAGCCGGCTAGGAGGAAGAGCAAGGCCATGAACACAGTTGCGACGGCAGCTCGCTCTCGAGGGCAACCCATGGCCGGCCGGCCGGCCTGGCAAGGTCAAGTAGTACTGTAGCTGCTTTATTTGCTGCACGGCGGGTGTGAGAGTGAACTACTTGCGATCAGGGGTATTTGTATTACCTGTATAATAAGTCCCTTGATTTATGCAAAATGCCTTCGTATTCCATGCGCTCTCCGATCTAATTTACTGATCCTGTGGACTCCATAACAACATTGGGAAACAGAGCCTCTGCTTGGAGATCGTGTTGCGAGCTGCAGGGGCTGACCTACCACTAGTCCACTGGCGCCCTGGCTGGCTGGCCCTAGTCGCAGCCTCGTAGGCCTAATAGCAAAGGTCTCTTATCCAGACTGTACGACAGCCCATATCACTAAAGGCTAGTTTCATTAGGAGTTTTATGTAAGTTTTTTATGCGTTTTTATCATATGTCAATATTTTTAAGAAAAATAGATGAAACTGTCTTGGCACGATTACCGACTCTATATAAATCATGAAATTAAATATCTATGAAACTATAGAATAAAGGCGTGTTTGGATCCTTACCAGAGTCAGCCACAGGTCCGCTCGCATCATCTCGCCAAACTTTAGCTAACGTTTGGTTCACTGCTGCATGTGCGGCCTGCCACACCCTGCTTAGGCGCCAACCGTTCATTTTGCATGCCATAACTTGCCAAAAGTGCGGTGCTGTTTTTGTGCGCCAGACTTGCGGCGTGGCATGAGCTCTGGCGTGGCAGGCTACGGTAGTAAGCCAAACAGGCCTTAAAGCTATGCATTGAGGATGAATGTTTTATTTCATTTTACATGATGCAACAACCTTGAAAACAATGTCATGAAACTCTCCATCGAGAATTGCCTAATCACACTCCGTGATCGACGGATCTGCATTGCCGGCTTCGCCTCTTGGCAAGCCTCGTTTGGCTGCTGCCTGCCAATATGCCTCATGCAACCATGTCAAAGCTGCAAGTAGCTGAGCCAGTGCATTGAACCAGCGAAGCACCAAGCTGAGCGTCTCTTCGGGTATTCTTTTGAGTTAAATACATAATAGATCTCCAAACTTGTTAACAGATACCACTCCAGAACTCTAAAAATACATTTCTGAATCACTAAACTTGTTAAATGGAAAACCGCAACTTCATATTGAGCCCCTTCCAATGGACTCACAAGGAGATGCAGTCAGGACTTATTTTTATAACGGAAAAGTTTTGGCTTCAAACGCCATTTACTCAGAAGGCATTTATTCTATATGTCTAAGTTCTGATTTTCTAGCCCTCCTTGTTCTTTTGGCTGACACGTGTCCCATTTAACTAAACAATACTTCTTTTTGTTTTAGCCATTTTGCCAGAAAAATTCCGATCTAAAGTACTTTATTTTCTTATGGACCCCACGAGGGACCTTAAAGAAAGAGAGCCTAAACAAATGTAAACCAAACAGAAAAAAAAAACCATATCAATTAGGACTAACTTGCCTTCTACTGACAAGATTTTTCCTTTTCAACCACCTAACCTCGATTCCATCCTCTATGGTCCTCCGGTCTTTGTTATTAAGGTTTCTATAGAGCATTGGAAATTTGGAATACCCAAATAGCGAAAAGGATAAGAGCCTATAATTTGCAACCAAATAACTGTGAATATTGTATCCTTCATTTTTGCAACTAAATAAATATGAATAGTGAATATATGTGAAAGCATAAGAGCCTATATCTGCAGCTAAATAAGAGCATATACTTTGTCCTCTATTTTGCAGCTAAATAACCGTGAATTTTGTGGCTCACCTTTTTTCCTTGAGCAAAGCAGAAGATTTCCCTTTTATGAAAAAATAGTACCAAACAATTGTTTAAAAATGTATAATAACAGTTTTATGTCCTTTGCCAGTTCAATATCGTGATCGAAAAAAATAACAATATCATCATATTGCAAAATAGAAAAATCAATCTTCAATTAAATGAGGTACTACCCCTTTGACTATCTCTCGGTAGTGAGATGAAGGAATTTCCTGAAGGAAGAAATTGATTATAAGTTTGAATACATTAGTTCCCTTGAAAAGGGATGTTGACCCATTTTATTACCCTAGAAAAAGAAAATGAATGAGGTGTCCATAGAGGATGGAATCGAGGTTAGGTGGCTTGG
>JAHUYU010000528.1:0-20205 GCA_030439765.1 Tripidium arundinaceum | reverse complement strand
GCCCATTCCTGCGTGGAAGTGGGAGGATATTTCTATGGACTTTATTGTGGGTTTACCCCGAACCCTCCAAGGGACATGATTCCATCTGGGTTATTGTAGACCGTCTCACCAAGTCCGCCCATTTTCTGCCAGTGAGTACAAAATATATAGCCACAGACTATGCACAGTTGTACTTTGATGAGATTGTGACCTCTCATGGAGTTCCTCTCACTATTATCTCGGACAGAGGGTCAGTCTTTATGTCTCACTTTTGGCAACAACTTCAAAAATGTCTTGGTACTCGTCTACTCCATAGTTCAGCTTATCACCCCCAGACAGATGGTCAAACAGAAAGAGTGAACCAAGTGCTAGAAGATATGTTGAGAGCTTGTGTGATTTCTTTCCCTGAAAAGTGGGATAAGTGTTTAAAGTTAGCTGAGTTTTCTTATAACAACAGCTACCATGAGAGTATCCGCATGGCACCCTTCGAGGCGCTGTACGGAAGAAGGTGTAGGACCCCGCATAACTGGGTTGAAGTGGGGGACCGTGGTTACTTTGGGCCTGATTTTGTCAAGAAAGCCCGGGAACAAGTGAGCATCATTCGGGGCATTTAAAGGCAGCCCAAAACCGACAGAAAAATTATGCTGATAAGAGAAGAAGACCGTTGCAGTTTGCCGTTGGAGACCATGTGTATCTGAAGGTCTCTCCCATGAGAGGGGTACATCGTTTTGGTATTAGTGGAAAGTTAGCCCCTCGCTATGTCGGACCTTATAAGATTTTAAAACAGTGTGGCCCGGTTGCTTACCGCCTCCAACTCCGGATATTTATCTGCAGTCCACAATGTATTTCATGTGTCTCAACTGAAGAAATGTTTGAGGGTCCCTGAAGAAGTTGTGGAAATTGAAGGGCTACCTCTCCAACCGGACTTGTCTATATTGAGCACCCTATAAAAATTTTAGATGAGAAAGAACGGGTGACTAGAAATAGTGTGGTGAAATTTTACAAAGTCCAATGGCAGAATCACACAGAGGCTGAAGCAACTTGGGAGCAAGAGAGATATATCTTGAAGCACTATCCCCATCTTATCCCCAGTACATCCAGGTAATAAATTATCAAGAATTGTTCTTTACCTTCCACACTAAGCACGCGTGAAATCTCGGGACGAGATTTTATTTAAGGGGGGGAGAGTTGTAACACCCTCGGTGTTACGTTGTAAATCACAGGTTAAAAATATTCATGAAGAAAAATTTGGTCCGAAGAAAAATTTGGTCACCGGTGCGCTGCGAGGTTATTTAGAGTGCTGCCACCGCCTCCGATGACCAATGCGGAGATGATGGCAGAGATGTTGGCTGCACGTCAGGAGACAGCCCGTGCCTTGGAGATGATGGCACAGGCTCTTGCTGGCTTCGCCCGCGGAGGCCACGGTGGCAACGGCGGGAATGGGGGTGGTGCCCGTGGTCCGAGAGGCCCTGTTCTTACCATGACTTCTTGAGGACCAACCCGCCCACGTTCACGCCGACAAGCGAGCCTCTAGACGCGGAGCACTGGCTCCGTGTCATGGAGCAGAAGTTCTTGCTTCTCGACATCACTGAGGAGCTGAAGGTGCGCTTTGCAGCGCAGCAGCTGCTGGGTTCCGCCAGTGCATGGTGGGACACCTTCAATGCCATGCAGCCGGTGGACCACCGCGTGACTTGGCCGGAGTTTACCACGGCCTTCAGGGAGTACTATATCCCTGCCGGGCTGCTGAACCGGAAGGTTACGGAGTTTCTGGAACTGACTCAGGGGAACATGTCCGTGTTGGACTATGCCAACAAGTTCAACCAGCTGGCACAGTACGCGGGGACCCACGTGGACACCGACACGAAGAAGAGGGACCGCTTTTTACCGTGGCCTCTCTTGCATGCTGCAGGAGAAGTTGTTCACTGGGCACTACCAGACTTTTGGTGCCCTCATGGATGCTGCCATCACCATGGAGGGGCTTATGCGAGACTCTTACGCTGAGCACAAGCGTAAGTGGTCTTCTGGTGGGCCTTCTAGACATCCGCAGGCTCAGAAGGTTGCAGGTGGTTCGTAGGGTGCCCTATCAATCCACCGGCGGGCATCCCTACCGTCACCAGCAGCAGTCTCACCAGGCACCTTCCACTCTCTACCGTGCTCCTGTCCAGCAGAGTCAGCCGCAGTCGCAGGGTCAGCAGTTTCAGCCGCGTCTGGGTTCGGGGGTTGGCCCGAATGTTTGTTTCAAGTGTGGCAAGGAGGGCCATTTCATTTGGAACTGTCCACAGAATCAGCCAGCTCAGTCTGCTCCACAGTCCGCCAGTTCACGCATGGTGAAAAGGACTATCGTCACCAAGAAGGCACCTGTGAGTCGTACCGGACAGGTCAACTTCACCACTGCTGAGGAGTTATTGCAGTGTGATCCAGTGATGGCGGGTATGTTCACCATCAACTCCCATCCAGCCTATGTGTTATTTGATAATAATGATCACCTATCACGAACAACACCATGTTGTTCATGCTAACGAAACCTAAGCATGGCACTACACGGCCTAAACTAGTAAGACTCTTGGGTAGTAATATTTATGCAAGTGGGTTTCAACAGCACTCCTGAAACGTAAATGCACATATAACATAGATATCATATTATCATTTCAAAATAAAGGTTATGCACCGGGGCTTGCCTTGGGCATCCTGGTGTGCAGCAAGGTTAGTGGCTGACGGCTCCGGGGCTCCTTCCTGCACGGGGACCTCCTCCTCGTACACCTCCACGATTTCCTCGTACGCCGGCTCCTCCGCAGCCACGTACTCCACTATCTCGTGATCTATATGCAAGAAATGATGATATGACTTAACGCAATGACAACAGCAGCTCTTAAAATCACAACAACTATCACTAAGCTACTAAGCTAGCTCTAATGACTAACATCCTAGGCTGTTGATAAACTCTGGAAAATCAAAGGGGATTAATTAACTCATGGCTTGATCTTTCGTGACGTGCTCATGGTTGCACTAGTGGTGCCCTGGTCTTTAATCAAAGAAAATAATCGAGAAGGATGGCGCTGCTAGGGAGAGATAGAGGAAGAACTGGAGGGACTCACGAGATACTCACCGCAATCGACTGGTGCTTTGGAGAGAAGTCGATAGACGCAGCTTACACGGACAAGAGCAGAGAAACTTGATTTGGGAGGAGAGGAAATGAGCAGCGGAGCAGGATGACTCGGCTACTGGATGAAGAAATGAGGTGCGGGCTCGCCGAAGAACGATAACTGACGCGCGCGACACTCTTCAGCGGAGGCAGCACTCTAAATAACCTCGCAGCGCACCGGTGACCAAATTTTTCTTCGGACCAAATTTTTCTTCATGAATATTTTTAACCTGTGATTTACAACGTAACACCGAGGGTGTTACAACTCTCCCCCCCTTAAAATAAAATCTCGTCCCGAGATTTCACGCGTGCTTAGTGTGGAAGGTAAAGAACAATTCTTGATAATTTATTACCTGGATGTACTGGGGATAAGATGGGGATAGTGCTTCAAGATATATCTCTCTTGCTCCCAAGTTGCTTCAGCCTCTGTGTGATTCTGCCATTGGACTTTGTAAAATTTCACCACACTATTTCTAGTCACCCGTTCTTTCTCATCTAAAATTTTTATAGGGTGCTCAATATAAGACAAGTCCGGTTGGAGAGGTAGCCCTTCAATTTCCACAACTTCTTCAGGGACCCTCAAACATTTCTTCAGTTGAGACACATGAAATACATTGTGGACTGCAGATAAAATATCCGGGAGTTGGAGGCGGTAAGCAACCGGGCCACACTGTTTTAAAATCTTATAAGGTCCGACATAGCGAGGGGCTAACTTTCCACTAATACCAAAACGATGTACCCCTCTCATGGGAGAGACCTTCAGATACACATGGTCTCCAACGGCAAACTGCAACGGTCTTCTTCTCTTATCAGCATAATTTTTCTGTCGGTTTTGGGCTGCCTTTAAATGCCCCCGAATGATGCTCACTTGTTCCCGGGCTTTCTTGACAAAATCAGGCCCAAAGTAACCACGGTCCCCCACTTCAACCCAGTTATGCGGGGTCCTACACCTTCTTCCGTACAGCGCCTCGAAGGGTGCCATGCGGATACTCTCATGGTAGCTGTTGTTATAAGAAAACTCAGCTAACTTTAAACACTTATCCCACTTTTCAGGGAAAGAAATCACACAAGCTCTCAACATATCTTCTAGCACTTGGTTCACTCTTTCTGTTTGACCATCTGTCTGGGGGTGATAAGCTGAACTATGGAGTAGACGAGTACCAAGACATTTTTGAAGTTGTTGCCAAAAGTGAGACATAAAGACTGACCCTCTGTCCGAGATAATAGTGAGAGGAACTCCATGAGAGGTCACAATCTCATCAAAGTACAACTGTGCATAGTCTGTGGCTATATATTTTGTACTCACTGGCAGAAAATGGGCGGACTTGGTGAGACGGTCTACAATAACCCAGATGGAATCATGTCCCTTGGAGGTTCGGGGTAAACCCACAATAAAGTCCATAGAAATATCCTCCCACTTCCACGCAGGAATGGGCAAAGGCTGCAACATTCCAGGCGTACGCATGTGGTCCGCCTTTACTCTCCCACAAGTGTCGCACTCTGCTATATGCTTAGTGATGTCCTGCTTCATATTTGGCCACCAATACAAGTGACGCAAATCATGGTACATTTTATTACTTCCAGGATGGATGGATAGTTTGGAGTTATGCGCTTCTTCTAAAATTTTCCTTCTCAACTCCTGACTCGAAGGGACCACTAATCGGTTTTTAAACCTAACAACACCTTGCTCATCAATGCAAAATGCGGACCACGACCTTCCTCAAGCAACTTCTTAATGTGCGGGACCTCTACTGCATCTTGCCTTTGTTCACTAATTATCTGTCCTTGCAACTCTGAGACTAAGGCAATGTTGGCTAGCACTTCTGCATGATGGAGAGACAAGGGTGCTTCTTCTTCCTGATGCGCCTTCCGACTCAACGCATCAGCCACTACATTTGCTTTTCCCGGGTGATAATGGACCTCCAAATCATAGTCCTTAATCAACTCCAACCACCTTCTTTGTCTCATGTTCAGCTCAGCTTGAGTAAAAATATACTTGAGATTTTTGTGGTCGGTGAAGAGATTGACTTTATTTCCCAACAAATAATGCCTCCAAATCTTGAGAGAGTGCACCACAGCGGCAAGCTCTAAGTCATGGGTGGGGTAGTTAACTTCGTGCTTTTTCAGCTGGCGTGAAGCATAAGCTATCACACGCCCATCCTGCATAAGCACACATCCTAACCCCGTCTTTGAGGCATCACAGTACACATCAAAAGGTCTCTCAATGTCCGGTTGGGCTAAAACTGGGGCAGTGGTAAGGAAAGTTTTCAGCTTTAGAAAAGCTTGCTCACAGGCCGGACTCCAGGCAAACCTAGCATCTTTTTGCAAAAGCTTGGTCATAGGCTGGGCTATCTTAGAGAAATCCGGGATAAAACGCCTGTAATACCCTGCTAAGCCAAGGAACTGACGGATCTGATGGACAGACTTAGGAGACTTCCAATTCAAGACATCTTGCACTTTACTCGGGTCTACAGATATTCCCTCGGGAGTCAGCACATGGCCCAAAAATTGCACTCGGTCTAACCAGAACTCGCACTTGCTGAATTTAGCATACAACTTATGCTCTCAAAGTCTGTCAATACAACCCGAAGATGCTGGCCATGCTCTTCTTTATTCTTGGAGTAGATCAGAATATCATCAATGAACACCACTACAAACTTGTCTAACTCCGGCATGAAGACTGAGTTCATAAGATACATGAAGTAGGCAGGAGCATTGGTAAGACCAAAGGACATGACTAGGTACTCATACAACCGTACCTAGTAGAGAAAGCAGTCTTGGGTATATCTTGAGGCCTAATTTTAATCTGATGGTAGCCTGAACGTAGATCAATCTTAGAAAAGACCTTAGCACCAGCTAACTGATCGAACAAAGTGTCTATGCGAGGCAATGGATATTTGTTCTTAATAGTTACCGCATTGAGAGGGCGGTAGTCTACGCACATCCGTAGGGTGTCATCTTTCTTCTTTACAAATATGGCTGGACATCCCAAGGAGAGGTACTAGGCCGAATAAAACCCTTTTCCAACAGTTCCCCTAATTGTTTCTTCATCTCTGCTAGCTCCGGTGGGGCCATCCGATACGGACGCCGAGATATCGGAGCTGTGCCAGGTTCTAACTCAATTGTGAACTCAACTTCTCTATTAGGGGGTAAGCCAGGTAGATCCTCAGGAAAGACATCCGGAAACTCACGCACTATAGGGATAGAAGCAAGGTCTGGGAGAGCTTCCGTGTGAGCCAAGACTGAATGAGTTGTTCGGGAGGGAATACGAAGAGACATCCTATCTTCGGACGAAGGTAGCCGAAGCTCAACAACTCTGTGCCTAAGATTTAGTGTAACCCCATAAGCCTTCAACCAATTCATCCCAAGAATGGCATCAATGCTTTGCCCTGACAGTACCAAAAACTGGAGTCGATAGATGTGGGTAGCTAACTCCAATTTGACTGTACCTGTCCGGGTATTAACACATAAAAATCCCCCCGCAGTACTGATCTTAAATGCAAAGGGCATAGCCAAAAGCGATATACCATGCTTCTCGATGAAATTCTGACTCATGAATGAATGTGATGCACCAGAATCAAATAACACATAGGCTGGATGGGAGTTGATGGTGAACATACCCGCCATCACTGGATCACACTGCAATAACTCCTCAGCAGTGGTGAAGTTGACCTGTCCGGTACGACTCACAGGTGCCTTCTTGGTGACGATAGTCCTTTTCACCATGCGTGAACTGGCGGACTGTGGAGCAGACTGAGCTGGCTGATTCTGTGGACAGTTCCAAATGAAATGGCCCTCCTTGCCACACTTGAAACAAACATTCGGGCCAACCCCCGAACCCAGACGCGGCTGAAACTGCTGACCCTGCGACTGCGGCTGACTCTGCTGGACAGGAGCACGGTAGAGAGTGGAAGGTGCCTGGTGAGACTGCTGCTGGTGACGGTAGGGATGCCCGCCGGTGGATTGATAGGGCACCCTACGAACCACCTGCACCTTCTGAGCCTGCGGATGTCTAGAAGGCCCACCAGAAGACCACTTACGCTTGTGCTCAGCGTAAGAGTCTCGCATTTTTGCATTGATGAGCAAGGTGTTGTTAGGTTTAAAAACCGATTAGTGGTCCCTTCGAGTCAGGAGTTGAGAAGGAAAATTTTAGAAGAAGCGCATAACTCCAAACTATCCATCCATCCTGGAAGTAATAAAATGTACCATGATTTGCGTCACTTGTATTGGTGGCCAAATATGAAGCAGGACATCACTAAGCATATAGCAGAGTGCGACACTTGTGGGAGAGTAAGGCGGACACATGCGTACGCCTGGAATGTTGCAGCCTTTGCCCATTCCTGCGTGGAAGTGGGAGGATATTTCTATGGACTTTATTGTGGGTTTACCCCGAACCTCCAAGGGACATGATTCCATCTGGGTTATTGTAGACCGTCTCACCAAGTCCGCCCATTTTCTGCCAGTGAGTACAAAATATATAGCCACAGACTATGCACAGTTGTACTTTGATGAGATTGTGACCTCTCATGGAGTTCCTCTCAACATATCTTCTAGCACTTGGTTCACTCTTTCTGTTTGACCATCTGTCTGGGGGTGATAAGCTGAACTATGGAGTAGACGAGTACCAAGACATTTTTGAAGTTGTTGCCAAAAGTGAGACATAAAGACTGACCCTCTGTCCGAGATAATAGTGAGAGGAACTCCATGAGAGGTCACAATCTCATCAAAGTACAACTGTGCATAGTCTGTGGCTATATATTTTGTACTCACTGGCAGAAAATGGGCGGACTTGGTGAGACGGTCTACAATAACCCAGATGGAATCATGTCCCTTGGAGGTTCGGGGTAAACCCACAATAAAGTCCATAGAAATATCCTCCCACTTCCACGCAGGAATGGGCAAAGGCTGCAACATTCCAGGCGTACGCATGTGGTCCGCCCTTTACTCTCCCACAAGTGTCGCACTCTGCTATATGCTTAGTGATGTCCTGCTTCATATTTGGCCACCAATACAAGTGACGCAAATCATGGTACATTTTATTACTTCCAGGATGGATGGATAGTTTGGAGTTATGCGCTTCTTCTAAAATTTTCCTTCTCAACTCCTGACTCGAAGGGACCACTAATCGGTTTTTAAACCTAACAACACCTTGCTCATCAATGCAAAAATGCGAGACTCTTACGCTGAGCACAAGCGTAAGTGGTCTTCTGGTGGGCCTTCTAGACATCCGCAGGCTCAGAAGGTGCAGGTGGTTCGTAGGGTGCCCTATCAATCCACCGGCGGGCATCCCTACCGTCACCAGCAGCAGTCTCACCAGGCACCTTCCACTCTCTACCGTGCTCCTGTCCAGCAGAGTCAGCCGCAGTCGCAGGGTCAGCAGTTTCAGCCGCGTCTGGGTTCGGGGGTTGGCCCGAATGTTTGTTTCAAGTGTGGCAAGGAGGGCCATTTCATTTGGAACTGTCCACAGAATCAGCCAGCTCAGTCTGCTCCACAGTCCGCCAGTTCACGCATGGTGAAAAGGACTATCGTCACCAAGAAGGCACCTGGTGAGTCGTACCGGACAGGTCAACTTCACCACTGCTGAGGAGTTATTGCAGTGTGATCCAGTGATGGCGGGTATGTTCACCATCAACTCCCATCCAGCCTATGTGTTATTTGATTCTGGTGCATCACATTCATTCATGAGTCAGAATTTCATCGAGAAGCATGGTATATCGCTTTTGGCTATGCCCTTTGCATTTAAGATCAGTACTGCGGGGGGATTTTTATGTGTTAATACCCGGACAGGTACAGTCAAATTGGAGTTAGCTACCCACATCTATCGACTCCAGTTTTTGGTACTGTCAGGGCAAAGCATTGATGCCATTCTTGGGATGAATTGGTTGAAGGCTTATGGGGTTACACTAAATCTTAGGCACAGAGTTGTTGAGCTTCGGCTACCTTCGTCCGAAGATAGGATGTCTCTTCGTATTCCCTCCCGAACAACTCATTCAGTCTTGGCTCACACGGAAGCTCTCCCAGACCTTGCTTCTATCCCTATAGTGCGTGAGTTTCCGGATGTCTTTCCTGAGGATCTACCTGGCTTACCCCCTAATAGAGAAGTTGAGTTCACAATTGAGTTAGAACCTGGCACAGCTCCGATATCTCGGCGTCCGTATCGGATGGCCCCACCGGAGCTAGCAGAGATGAAGAAACAATTAGGGGAACTGTTGGAAAAGGGTTTTATTCGGCCTAGTACCTCTCCTTGGGGATGTCCAGCATATTTGTAAAGAAGAAAGATGACACCCTACGGATGTGCGTAGACTACCGCCCTCTCAATGCGGTAACTATTAAGAACAAATATCCATTGCCTCGCATAGACACTTTGTTCGATCAGTTAGCTGGTGCTAAGGTCTTTTCTAAGATTGATCTACGTTCAGGCTACCATCAGATTAAAATTAGGCCTCAAGATATACCCAAGACTGCTTTCTCTACTAGGTACGGTTGTATGAGTACCTAGTCATGTCCTTTGGTCTTACCAATGCTCCTGCCTACTTCATGTATCTTATGAACTCAGTCTTCATGCCGGAGTTAGACAAGTTTGTAGTGGTGTTCATTGATGATATTCTGATCTACTCCAAGAATAAAGAAGAGCATGGCCAGCATCTTCGGGTTGTATTGAACAGACTTTGAGAGCATAAGTTGTATGCTAAATTCAGCAAGTGCGAGTTCTGGTTAGACCGAGTGCAATTTTTGGGCCATGTGCTGACTCCCGAGGGAATATCTGTAGACCCGAGTAAAGTGCAAGATGTCTTGAATTGGAAGTCTCCTAAGTCTGTCCATCAGATCCGTCAGTTCCTTGGCTTAGCAGGGTATTACAGGCGTTTTATCCCGGATTTCTCTAAGATAGCCCAGCCTATGACCAAGCTTTTGCAAAAAGATGCTAGGTTTGCCTGGAGTCCGGCCTGTGAGCAAGCTTTTCTAAAGCTGAAAACTTCCTTACCACTGCCCCAGTTTTAGCCCAACCGGACATTGAGAGACCTTTTGATGTGTACTGTGATGCCTCAAAGACGGGGTTAGGATGTGTGCTTATGCAGGATGGGCGTGTGATAGCTTATGCTTCACGCCAGCTGAAAAAGCACGAAGTTAACTACCCCACCCATGACTTAGAGCTTGCCGCTGTGGTGCACTCTCTCAAGATTTGGAGGCATTATTTGTTGGGAAATAAAGTCAATCTCTTCACCGACCACAAAAATCTCAAGTATATTTTTACTCAAGCTGAGCTGAACATGAGACAAAGAAGGTGGTTGGAGTTGATTAAGGACTATGATTTGGAGGTCCATTATCACCCGGGAAAAGCAAATGTAGTGGCTGATGCGTTGAGTCGGAAGGCGCATCAGGAAGAAGAAGCACCCTTGTCTCTCCATCATGCAGAAGTGCTAGCCAACATTGCCTTAGTCTCAGAGTTGCAAGGACAGATAATTAGTGAACAAAGGCAAGATGCAGTAGAGGTCCCGCACATTAAGAAGTTGCTTGAGGAAGGTCGTGGTCCGCATTTTTGCATTGATGAGCAAGGTGTTGTTAGGTTTAAAAACCGATTAGTGGTCCCTTCGAGTCAGGAGTTGAGAAGGAAAATTTTAGAAGAAGCGCATAACTCCAAACTATCCATCCATCCTGGAAGTAATAAAATGTACCATGATTTGCGTCACTTGTATTGGTGGCCAAATATGAAGCAGGACATCACTAAGCATATAGCAGAGTGCGACACTTGTGGGAGAGTAAAGGCGGACCACATGCGTACGCCTGGAATGTTGCAGCCTTTGCCCATTCCTGCGTGGAAGTGGGAGGATATTTCTATGGACTTTATTGTGGGTTTACCCCGAACCTCCAAGGGACATGATTCCATCTGGGTTATTGTAGACCGTCTCACCAAGTCCGCCCATTTTCTGCCAGTGAGTACAAAATATATAGCCACAGACTATGCACAGTTGTACTTTGATGAGATTGTGACCTCTCATGGAGTTCCTCTCACTATTATCTCGGACAGAGGGTCAGTCTTTATGTCTCACTTTTGGCAACAACTTCAAAAATGTCTTGGTACTCGTCTACTCCATAGTTCAGCTTATCACCCCCAGACAGATGGTCAAACAGAAAGAGTGAACCAAGTGCTAGAAGATATGTTGAGAGCTTGTGTGATTTCTTTCCCTGAAAAGTGGGATAAGTGTTTAAAGTTAGCTGAGTTTTCTTATAACAACAGCTACCATGAGAGTATCCGCATGGCACCCTTCGAGGCGCTGTACGGAAGAAGGTGTAGGACCCCGCATAACTGGGTTGAAGTGGGGGACCGTGGTTACTTTGGGCCTGATTTTGTCAAGAAAGCCCGGGAACAAGTGAGCATCATTCGGGGGCATTTAAAGGCAGCCCAAAACCGACAGAAAAATTATGCTGATAAGAGAAGAAGACCGTTGCAGTTTGCCGTTGGAGACCATGTGTATCTGAAGGTCTCTCCCATGAGAGGGGTACATCGTTTTGGTATTAGTGGAAAGTTAGCCCCTCGCTATGTCGGACCTTATAAGATTTTAAAACAGTGTGGCCCGGTTGCTTACCGCCTCCAACTCCCGGATATTTTATCTGCAGTCCACAATGTATTTCATGTGTCTCAACTGAAGAAATGTTTGAGGGTCCCTGAAGAAGTTGTGGAAATTGAAGGGCTACCTCTCCAACCGGACTTGTCTTATATTGAGCACCCTATAAAAATTTTAGATGAGAAAGAACGGGTGACTAGAAATAGTGTGGTGAAATTTTACAAAGTCCAATGGCAGAATCACACAGAGGCTGAAGCAACTTGGGAGCAAGAGAGATATATCTTGAAGCACTATCCCCATCTTATCCCCAGTACATCCAGGTAATAAATTATCAAGAATTGTTCTTTACCTTCCACACTAAGCACGCGTGAAATCTCGGGACGAGATTTTATTTTAAGGGGGGGAGAGTTGTAACACCCTCGGTGTTACGTTGTAAATCACAGGTTAAAAATATTCATGAAGAAAAATTTGGTCCGAAGAAAAATTTGGTCACCGGTGCGCTGCGAGGTTATTTAGAGTGCTGCCTCCGCTGAAGAGTGTCGCGCGCGTCAGTTATCGTTCTTCGGCGAGCCCGCACCTCATTTCTTCATCCAGTAGCCGAGTCATCCTGCTCCGCTGCTCATTTCCTCTCCTCCCAAATCAAGTTTCTCTGCTCTTGTCCGTGTAAGCTGCGTCTATCGACTTCTCTCCAAAGCACCAGTCGATTGCGGTGAGTATCTCGTGAGTCCCTCCAGTTCTTCCTCTATCTCTCCCTAGCAGCGCCATCCTTCTCGATTATTTTCTTTGATTAAAGACCAGGGCACCACTAGTGCAACCATGAGCACGTCACGAAAGATCAAGCCATGAGTTAATTAATCCCCTTTGATTTTCAGAGTTTATCAACAGCCTAGGATGTTAGTCATTAGAGCTAGCTTAGTAGCTTAGTGATAGTTGTTTGTGATTTTAAGAGCTGCTGTTGTCATTGCGTTAAGTCATATCATCATTTCTTGCATATAGATCACGAGATAGTGGAGTACGTGGCTGCGGAGGAGTCGGCGTACGAGGAAATCGTGGAGGTGTACGAGGAGGAGGTCCCCGTGCAGGAAGGAGCCCCGGAGCCGTCAGCCACTAACCTTGCTGCACACCAGGATGCCCAAGGCAAGCCCCGGTGCATAACCTTTATTTTGAAATGATAATATGATATCTATGTTATATGTGCATTTACGTTTCAGGAGTGCTGTTGAAACCCACTTGCATAAATATTACTACCCAAGAGTCTTACTAGTTTAGGCCGTGTAGTGCCATGCTTAGGTTTCGTTAGCATGAACAACATGGTGTTGTTCGTGATAGGTGATCATTATTATCACTATGGTTAACATGAAATAAAGGCATGTGAAATGGTGACCGGGCAGGGATGTGGGTTGGTAGTGGTGGATGTGACAAGGGGTGTCCTGCGGCCAACAGGGCATCACTGGGTTACATTGTTTCCCTGTCCGAGTCGGTTAAGGACCGGTCGTTGCATTTGGATGGTTGTCAAGTCACAGACTTATTATCCCAGGCACATACTTGCTTATGGGAGCTCGGAAGGCTTGTTACTCTCTTGTCATGGGTTCCGGCTCCATCCGGACCAACTGAAGGTGGATTATATATGGGTAGTAATATTTATGCAAGTGGGTTTCAACAGCACTCCTGAAACGTAAATGCACATATAACATAGATATCATATTATCATTTCAAAATAAAGGTTATGCACCGGGGCTTGCCTTGGGCATCCTGGTGTGCAGCAAGGTTAGTGGCTGACGGCTCCGGGGCTCCTTCCTGCACGGGGACCTCCTCCTCGTACACCTCCACGATTTCCTCGTACGCCGGCTCCTCCGCAGCCACGTACTCCACTATCTCGTGATCTATATGCAAGAAATGATGATATGACTTAACGCAATGACAACAGCAGCTCTTAAAATCACAACAACTATCACTAAGCTACTAAGCTAGCTCTAATGACTAACATCCTAGGCTGTTGATAAACTCTGGAAAATCAAAGGGGATTAATTAACTCATGGCTTGATCTTTCGTGACGTGCTCATGGTTGCACTAGTGGTGCCCTGGTCTTTAATCAAAGAAAATAATCGAGAAGGATGGCGCTGCTAGGGAGAGATAGAGGAAGAACTGGAGGGACTCACGAGATACTCACCGCAATCGACTGGTGCTTTGGAGAGAAGTCGATAGACGCAGCTTACACGGACAAGAGCAGAGAAACTTGATTTGGGAGGAGAGGAAATGAGCAGCGGAGCAGGATGACTCGGCTACTGGATGAAGAAATGAGGTGCGGGCTCGCCGAAGAACGATAACTGACGCGCGCGACACTCTTCAGCGGAGGCAGCACTCTAAATAACCTCGCAGCGCACCGGTGACCAAATTTTTCTTCGGACCAAATTTTTCTTCATGAATATTTTTAACCTGTGATTTACAACGTAACACCGAGGGTGTTACAACTCTCCCCCCCTTAAAATAAAATCTCGTCCCGAGATTTCACGCGTGCTTAGTGTGGAAGGTAAAGAACAATTCTTGATAATTTATTACCTGGATGTACTGGGGATAAGATGGGGATAGTGCTTCAAGATATATCTCTCTTGCTCCCAAGTTGCTTCAGCCTCTGTGTGATTCTGCCATTGGACTTTGTAAAATTTCACCACACTATTTCTAGTCACCCGTTCTTTCTCATCTAAAATTTTTATAGGGTGCTCAATATAAGACAAGTCCGGTTGGAGAGGTAGCCCTTCAATTTCCACAACTTCTTCAGGACCCTCAAACATTTCTTCAGTTGAGACACATGAAATACATTGTGGACTGCAGATAAAATATCCGGGAGTTGGAGGCGGTAAGCAACCGGGCCACACTGTTTTAAAATCTTATAAGGTCCGACATAGCGAGGGGCTAACTTTCCACTAATACCAAAACGATGTACCCCTCTCATGGGAGAGACCTTCAGATACACATGGTCTCCAACGGCAAACTGCAACGGTCTTCTTCTCTTATCAGCATAATTTTTCTGTCGGTTTTGGGCTGCCTTTAAATGCCCCCGAATGATGCTCACTTGTTCCCGGGCTTTCTTGACAAAATCAGGCCCAAAGTAACCACGGTCCCCCACTTCAACCCAGTTATGCGGGGTCCTACACCTTCTTCCGTACAGCGCCTCGAAGGGTGCCATGCGGATACTCTCATGGTAGCTGTTGTTATAAGAAAACTCAGCTAACTTTAAACACTTATCCCACTTTTCAGGGAAAGAAATCACACAAGCTCTCAACATATCTTCTAGCACTTGGTTCACTCTTTCTGTTTGACCATCTGTCTGGGGGTGATAAGCTGAACTATGGAGTAGACGAGTACCAAGACATTTTTGAAGTTGTTGCCAAAAGTGAGACATAAAGACTGACCCTCTGTCCGAGATAATAGTGAGAGGAACTCCATGAGAGGTCACAATCTCATCAAAGTACAACTGTGCATAGTCTGTGGCTATATATTTTGTACTCACTGGCAGAAAATGGGCGGACTTGGTGAGACGGTCTACAATAACCCAGATGGAATCATGTCCCTTGGAGGTTCGGGGTAAACCCACAATAAAGTCCATAGAAATATCCTCCCACTTCCACGCAGGAATGGGCAAAGGCTGCAACATTCCAGGCGTACGCATGTGGTCCGCCTTTACTCTCCCACAAGTGTCGCACTCTGCTATATGCTTAGTGATGTCCTGCTTCATATTTGGCCACCAATACAAGTGACGCAAATCATGGTACATTTTATTACTTCCAGGATGGATGGATAGTTTGGAGTTATGCGCTTCTTCTAAAATTTTCCTTCTCAACTCCTGACTCGAAGGGACCACTAATCGGTTTTTAAACCTAACAACACCTTGCTCATCAATGCAAAAATGCGGACCACGACCTTCCTCAAGCAACTTCTTAATGTGCGGGACCTCTACTGCATCTTGCCTTTGTTCACTAATTATCTGTCCTTGCAACTCTGAGACTAAGGCAATGTTGGCTAGCACTTCTGCATGATGGAGAGACAAGGGTGCTTCTTCTTCCTGATGCGCCTTCCGACTCAACGCATCAGCCACTACATTTGCTTTTCCCGGGTGATAATGGACCTCCAAATCATAGTCCTTAATCAACTCCAACCACCTTCTTTGTCTCATGTTCAGCTCAGCTTGAGTAAAAATATACTTGAGATTTTTGTGGTCGGTGAAGAGATTGACTTTATTTCCCAACAAATAATGCCTCCAAATCTTGAGAGAGTGCACCACAGCGGCAAGCTCTAAGTCATGGGTGGGGTAGTTAACTTCGTGCTTTTTCAGCTGGCGTGAAGCATAAGCTATCACACGCCCATCCTGCATAAGCACACATCCTAACCCCGTCTTTGAGGCATCACAGTACACATCAAAAGGTCTCTCAATGTCCGGTTGGGCTAAAACTGGGGCAGTGGTAAGGAAAGTTTTCAGCTTTAGAAAAGCTTGCTCACAGGCCGGACTCCAGGCAAACCTAGCATCTTTTTGCAAAAGCTTGGTCATAGGCTGGGCTATCTTAGAGAAATCGGGATAAAACGCCTGTAATACCCTGCTAAGCCAAGGAACTGACGGATCTGATGGACAGACTTAGGAGACTTCCAATTCAAGACATCTTGCACTTTACTCGGGTCTACAGATATTCCCTCGGGAGTCAGCACATGGCCCAAAAATTGCACTCGGTCTAACCAGAACTCGCACTTGCTGAATTTAGCATACAACTTATGCTCTCAAAGTCTGTTCAATACAACCTTCAATGCCATGCAGCCGGTGGACCACCGCGTGACTTGGCCGGAGTTTACCACGGCCTTCAGGGAGTACTATATCCCTGCCGGGCTGCTGAACCGGAAGGTTACGGAGTTTCTGGAACTGACTCAGGGGAACATGTCCGTGTTGGACTATGCCAACAAGTTCAACCAGCTGGCACAGTACGCGGGGACCCACGTGGACACCGACACGAAGAAGAGGGACCGCTTTTACCGTGGCCTCTCTTGCATGCTGCAGGAGAAGTTGTTCACTGGGCACTACCAGACTTTTGGTGTCCTCATGGATGCTGCCATCACCATGGAGGGGCTTATGCGAGACTCTTACGCTGAGCACAAGCGTAAGTGGTCTTCTGGTGGGCCTTCTAGACATCCGCAGGCTCAGAAGGTGCAGGTGGTTCGTAGGGTGCCCTATCAATCCACCGGCGGGCATCCCTACCGTCACCAGCAGCAGTCTCACCAGGCACCTTCCACTCTCTACCGTGCTCCTGTCCAGCAGAGTCAGCCGCAGTCGCAGGGTCAGCAGTTTCAGCCGCGTCTGGTTCGGGGGTTGGCCCGAATGTTTGTTTCAAGTGTGGCAAGGAGGGCCATTTCATTTGGAACTGTCCACAGAATCAGCCAGCTCAGTCTGCTCCACAGTCCGCCAGTTCACGCATGGTGAAAAGGACTATCGTCACCAAGAAGGCACCTGTGAGTCGTACCGGACAGGTCAACTTCACCACTGCTGAGGAGTTATTGCAGTGTGATCCAGTGATGGCGGGTATGTTCACCATCAACTCCCATCCAGCCTATGTGTTATTTGATTCTGGTGCATCACATTCATTCATGAGTCAGAATTTCATCGAGAAGCATGGTATATCGCTTTTGGCTATGCCCTTTGCATTTAAGATCAGTACTGCGGGGGGATTTTTATGTGTTAATACCCGGACAGGTACAGTCAAATTGGAGTTAGCTACCCACATCTATCGACTCCAGTTTTTGGTACTGTCAGGGCAAAGCATTGATGCCATTCTTGGGATGAATTGGTTGAAGGCTTATGGGTTACACTAAATCTTAGGCACAGAGTTGTTGAGCTTCGGCTACCTTCGTCCGAAGATAGGATGTCTCTTCGTATTCCCTCCCGAACAACTCATTCAGTCTTGGCTCACACGGAAGCTCTCCCAGACCTTGCTTCTATCCCTATAGTGCGTGAGTTTCCGATGTCTTTCCTGAGGATCTACCTGGCTTACCCCTAATAGAGAAGTTGAGTTCACAATTGAGTTAGAACCTGGCACAGCTCCGATATCTCGGCGTCCGTATCGGATGGCCCCACCGGAGCTAGCAGAGATGAAGAAACAATTAGGGGAACTGTTGGAAAAGGGTTTTATTCGGCCTAGTACCTCTCCTTGGGGATGTCCAGCCATATTTGTAAAGAAGAAAGATGACACCCTACGGATGTGCGTAGACTACCGCCCTCTCAATGCGGTAACTATTAAGAACAAATATCCATTGCCTCGCATAGACACTTTGTTCGATCAGTTAGCTGGTGCTAAGGTCTTTTCTAAGATTGATCTACGTTCAGGCTACCATCAGATTAAAATTAGGCCTCAAGATATACCCAAGACTGCTTTCTCTACTAGGTACGGGTTGTATGAGTACCTAGTCATGTCCTTTGGTCTTACCAATGCTCCTGCCTACTTCATGTATCTTATGAACTCAGTCTTCATGCCGGAGTTAGACAAGTTTGTAGTGGTGTTCATTGATGATATTCTGATCTACTCCAAGAATAAAGAAGAGCATGGCCAGCATCTTCGGGTTGTATTGAACAGACTTTGAGAGCATAAGTTGTATGCTAAATTCAGCAAGTGCGAGTTCTGGTTAGACCGAGTGCAATTTTTGGGCCATGTGCTGACTCCCGAGGGAATATCTGTAGACCCGAGTAAAGTGCAAGATGTCTTGAATTGGAAGTCTCCTAAGTCTGTCCATCAGATCCGTCAGTTCCTTGGCTTAGCAGGGTATTACAGGCGTTTTATCCCGGATTTCTCTAAGATAGCCCAGCCTATGACCAAGCTTTTGCAAAAAGATGCTAGGTTTGCCTGGAGTCCGGCCTGTGAGCAAGCTTTTCTAAAGCTGAAAACTTTCCTTACCACTGCCCCAGTTTTAGCCCAACCGGACATTGAGAGACCTTTTGATGTGTACTGTGATGCCTCAAAGACGGGGTTAGGATGTGTGCTTATGCAGGATGGGCGTGTGATAGCTTATGCTTCACGCCAGCTGAAAAAGCACGAAGTTAACTACCCCACCCATGACTTAGAGCTTGCCGCTGTGGTGCACTCTCTCAAGATTTGGAGGCATTATTTGTTGGAAATAAAGTCAATCTCTTCACCGACCACAAAAATCTCAAGTATATTTTTACTCAAGCTGAGCTGAACATGAGACAAAGAAGGTGGTTGGAGTTGATTAAGGACTATGATTTGGAGGTCCATTATCACCCGGGAAAAGCAAATGTAGTGGCTGATGCGTTGAGTCGGAAGGCGCATCAGGAAGAAGAAGCACCCTTGTCTCTCCATCATGCAGAAGTGCTAGCCAACATTGCCTTAGTCTCAGAGTTGCAAGGACAGATAATTAGTGAACAAAGGCAAGATGCAGTAGAGGTCCCGCACATTAAGAAGTTGCTTGAGGAAGGTCGTGGTCCGCATTTTTGCATTGATGAGCAAGGTGTTGTTAGGTTTAAAAACCGATTAGTGGTCCCTTCGAGTCAGGAGTTGAGAAGGAAAATTTTAGAAGAAGCGCATAACTCCAAACTATCCATCCATCCTGGAAGTAATAAAATGTACCATGATTTGCGTCACTTGTATTGGTGGCCAAATATGAAGCAGGACATCACTAAGCATATAGCAGAGTGCGACACTTGTGGGAGAGTAAAGGCGGACCACATGCGTACGCCTGGAATGTTGCAGCCTTTGCCCATTCCTGCGTGGAAGTGGGAGGATATTTCTATGGACTTTATTGTGGGTTTACCCCGAACCTCCAAGGGACATGATTCCATCTGGGTTATTGTAGACCGTCTCACCAAGTCCGCCCATTTTCTGCCAGTGAGTACAAAATATATAGCCACAGACTATGCACAGTTGTACTTTGATGAGATTGTGACCTCTCATGGAGTTCCTCTCACTATTATCTCGGACAGAGGGTCAGTCTTTATGTCTCACTTTTGGCAACAACTTCAAAAATGTCTTGGTACTCGTCTACTCCATAGTTCAGCTTATCACCCCCAGACAGATGGTCAAACAGAAAGAGTGAACCAAGTGCTAGAAGATATGTTGAGAGCTTGTGTGATTTCTTTCCCTGAAAAGTGGGATAAGTGTTTAAAGTTAGCTGAGTTTTCTTATAACAACAGCTACCATGAGAGTATCCGCATGGCACCCTTCGAGGCGCTGTACGGAAGAAGGTGTAGGACCCCGCATAACTGGGTTGAAGTGGGGGACCGTGGTTACTTTGGGCCTGATTTTGTCAAGAAAGCCCGGGAACAAGTGAGCATCATTCGGGGGCATTTAAAGGCAGCCCAAAACCGACAGAAAAATTATGCTGATAAGAGAAGAAGACCGTTGCAGTTTGCCGTTGGAGACCATGTGTATCTGAAGGTCTCTCCCATGAGAGGGGTACATCGTTTTGGTATTAGTGGAAAGTTAGCCCCTCGCTATGTCGGACCTTATAAGATTTTAAAACAGTGTGGCC